>JAJPUD010018022.1:0-11489 GCA_023553655.1 Myrmecobius fasciatus
GGAGGACCTCAAGTTTAAACAACCATCCTATTAATTTCAGTCTCTGTAAAATACCTATAGGACATTATTCATGCTGTCCTATATTTTTTCTCATTTATTTTTATATCCATGAAAGTTCTATTCATCTTTCAAGGTCTATCGCAGCACTCATACTGCAGCAAATTTTATTTTGTTTTATTGACTTTATTCCCATCCCAAGTAGGATCCTACTTACAAGGATTGAAAAAGGGTGGAAAAAAGCTTCATTTTTTATTGCATCATTGTTTTTAATTCTTTCATATGGAAAAGGTCCACCTTGAGAAGGAACTAAGCCAGAATCCAACAATGATGTCAAAATGTCAGCAGATAGATTTCAATTATCCAGTGGGATGGTAAATATAGGAAACAATGACAAATGAAGGTTCCCACATAGAGATATTGTAGAGAAAATCTGGAGAATCAAGAATGCAGTCAGTAGAGTGGGAAAAAAAAAACATGGATGTTTAAGGAATCTTCTAAAATGGAGGCTTGAAAGGAACCAGTACATAAGAGAGACAGTACATAAGAGAGATTGTACACAAGAGTGTAGGACTCTTCCAATATTAGGAGCTCAAGCACAGAATGTGTTTTCAGAGTGAAGAGGCTTCTGTAGCATTGAAAAAATAGTGTCAGAAATGCAGTCTAAAAAAGACATTGAGAGATCAATAAAACATTTCAAGATTTCAGTACAAAAAGAAGTACAGAGAGTAGTGAAGGGGGGAAATAGTGCAATTTGTTACTCTATGTTTTATTTTACATACTCACATAGGTATGCATTTAAAAAGTATCCTATATGACACAAGTTCATAGCTCCATTTGTGGTCTTCTTTCTAATTTGCTTTTCTTCATGTTTTGAGATGTTAGTGTTGGTTAATCATTGTGTAATCTACAATAAGGCACCTAGGTGGCAGAAAGTGCCAGGATAAAGAACCAGGCCTAAAGTCAGGAAGACTCAACTTCCTCCCTGTAAGACACTTACTTGCTATGATGAATCAGTTTATTCTAATTCTCCATATATATACACTCAAATTTCTTGAAAATGACAGAAGCTTTCATTAATGCACTAGATTGAAAAATCTGCTAATAATATTTATTAAATACATTGAATTTACAATTTTGATTAGAAGATGCTTCAATAATGTGATAAATCATAAATTTAACTTAAGTATTTTAATTTAATTTAATAAGAAATAGATTTCCTTTTTATAAGTGATATTACTAAATCCCCCAATTACTTTTTATTTGTTCCTAAGTTGACTCACTTTTAGGTGATTATTAAACTAACTGTATGTGTGCCTTTGATCCTATATTTTTTCATCTTTTTAATATACCCTTTTGATCATTCATTCTGCTGTTCTAACTTCTAGTACCTCCTTATTACAGATTTCTCCTCTGCTTTCTGGAAATATAACTAGATTTTATTCATTGTTTTAAAAAATACCATCAATTTATTCTGTCATGCACTAAAGGTAATATCCTTTATTTTTACTAGCTTTCCTGAGAGGTAGAAGGGAAACAGTCTATATTATATCATCTCCTGCTCACTTCTCAACTCCTTTCAGACAGGCTACCCATTCCCCTTACTTGGCTAAAACAGCTCTTTTCAAGGTTACCAAGTTTCTCTTTGTGGTGAAATCCAACAGCCTTTCTCAGTCTATTTCCATTTTCATTTGATAATTAATTATTGTCCATTCCTTTCTACTGCATTATTCTCTATTCTTTGAGTTTTATAACAATGCTATCATAGTTCTCCTTCTACATGGTAGCTACTTCCAGATCTCTTTGTAAGTTCATCATTCACATCAGAAGCACTATGTTTGGGTATATCCTTATTTCTCTACTCTGTCTTGATTACATCATAAGCTTCCATAGATCATCTTTATGAACATAATTTACTTTTATCATGTCCCATGGCACAATAATATATTTGCATATATAATCACACAACCCAAATTGTATTGTTATCCTCAATTGATAAGCATTCATTTTTCATATATAGATATAGTATATACATCCACAAATTTATATAGAGAGATGCTTTTCTCTCTTTTTGAACTTTATATGTAAATAACTAATAGTAATATTGTTGTCCTAATTGTGCTAATTCCACAATTAGGAACTTTGGAACTATAGTATCAAATTATTTTGTGCAGTGGTCAGACCACACAAAGAGCTTTTATGTATCTCTCATCCCATAATCCATCTAATAATTTTCATTTTTATCATAATTGCCATTCTAAAGAACATAGAGAGAAAGGTCAAATGGTTTTTATTTGCATTTCTCACATTATTGACATTTTTTGAGCCTCTTTTCATGTGATTACTGATAGCTTGCCTTTTAATGTATCTATTGGAAAATGTTTTTGTTCTAGATAATTGTATCAATAATATCTTGGTTATTAGATTTTTATTAGAGTAATATATTGCAAAGATTTTACTTCAGTTATCTATTTCCTTTCTAATTCCAATGATATTTATTTTCTTAGTGGAAAAAATGTAAGAAAGATAATAAAATAGAAATGTTAAATTAAATATATCTTTGTGGAATTCCAATACTATGTCAATGATCTGCTAAATATCTCCACCTCAATGTGCCATAGGCATCTCAAACTCAATATATCCCTCCCAAAAAAAGGGAAAAAAGAAAAGAAAAGAAAATGTAAGTCTCAGTATTTTTTCCTGTAAATCCACTTCTTCACTTAATTGCTAACATTGTAATGAAACCAATCTTCAGATCATCCAGATTAACATCCTTGGAGTCATTTTATCAATCTAATTCCCCCTCATTCAAAAATTAAGTTTCCAAATCTCTCTTTTAATTCCACAACATTTCTTTGTTTTATATACTACAGTATTTTCATTCTGCTGCAATATCGGCAAATTACTTGAATTTTCCTTGTAACTGAAATTTAACACTTTACCAATTTTTTTTAAAATTTTTATTTCACAACTTTCATTTTGTAGATGAGGATTTGGCAGTTCATAGAGGAGTTATTGTATCATAGATTTGTAGTTATTTAAATAATACATACAAACTCTAACTTAGATATTTAACAGTCATTTTCACTTCAACTTTGTGAGCTTTAGCTTTATAATCCATCAAGTATGATTAATACTTTTAAATTATAACTGATTGGTTTCGGTTAGGATTAAATGAAATAATGCCTGTAGAACAGATATTTGCAAATTGTAAAGAACCATAGAAAAGTCAGACTTTGCATTTCAGTCTCTTGCCCTTCATCATATAGGTAGTAAGTTACAGAAAGAAATGTTTAACCTAGGACTTCAGATTCCACATCCAGGGCTTTTCCTATGGCTCTTTATCTTTAAAGTTAAGATGGATCACCTAGTTCAATATTTTGTTTCACAGATGAGGAAAGTAAGGTCTAAATGCCTCTTTTCCTCCTTGCCAGCACCATTTAATATTCTATCATCAGCAAATAATTTGGTCCTCCCCCTTACCATCAGCAGATGAGCTAAACCAAGGCTGGGTAACTGACAAACATCAAAGTCAGACATTAGTTAGGGAGATGTCTATTCCAAGCATGTGAAGATTTCCCCTGGAGAAATAGGTGGATGAAAACAGTCTGTTATAATGACCATGAAAGACACTAAAGCAGACTCTGTGAAGTGATTAAGCTTGATCAGTTATTAAAGATGTTAAGGTTATCCATTGCATTCCAGACCATCACCAGTAATTATAACTTTTGTCTTGCCACAACATTTTGAGAATGCTGGAAAAGAAAATAAGGCTGAAAACTTTGTATGACTTAAAGCTAATTCATACACAAGTCATCATCCTATGATGGCATTGGTTCTTTTCAAAATGGAGGACAAACAATAACAACCATCATTCCCAGACTATTTTCATCTTTAGACAATTAAAAATACTCATAGTAAAATGATAAATTTGGATTCAGGGAGACCTGGATTTAAACCCTGCCTCAAACATTTCCTACATATGTAGTAGATACTACATAATGCAGTAGATAATTTAACCTTGCTCAACTTGTTTTCTCAACTGTAAAGTGAGGATAATGATAGCATTTATCTCACATGGCAGTTGGGAGTATAACATGAGATTTAAAAGCTGCGAATAAATACTGGCTACTATTTTCTTCCTCTTTTGAATGTTTGGCCATGTCATCATATTTCTCTTGAATACAGCCTCTTTTCCACATCAAAAGCATTGTCCTAAACAGAATGGATTATATAAAGAAAGTGTCCTTGGAATAGTAAATGTTTCACTGTTTTGTGTATCTAAATGGAGAATAGATAACAGATAAATGTTTTGTAAAACAAAAAAGTGATTATATAATAGAGCCCCACCCAGATCTTGGAAGCTCCAATATAGAGCATACAATACAAGACTAGGGAGCAAGGGGGAGGAAATAAGAAGAGGCAAGTATTCAGTAATGGTCTCAGTTACCAAGACTCAATTATAAAATTTGAAAATTTGTAGGTTTGCATTTTCTGATTCCTTATTTACACAATGATATATTTAGCCCCTGTATGGCAGGGGGGGAAATGCTAATCCTGAGTGCTGCTGTGCCCGTTGATTGTATCTGTCTCTTACCCACTGCAGGCAAAATTATAGCTCTTGGTGAGCTGATTGTCCTCAGCTAAACACTGTAATTTCTAATATAATTGGCCAATAAATAACAACATAAATTAATAGTTTTATTTAAATACTAATGGGATTCATTTCTATTCAGCTTTAGCATATTTCACAGAGAGAGTAACATGCCCAACACTGGGATAACAAAATGAAGCCCCAGAAGTCTCCTGGACATTTTCAGCTCCCAGACATGTCTTTATTGTATTATTTAAATGAGCCCACTTTATATGGTAATTTGGGTGTATTCAAGTTACAATGTATATTTTTATTCACTGACAATTTTAGAGCTTTTTTTCTATTATTTTGTAGTTATTTTGTTCATTAGCCTTTCATTAATGCTGTGTTTATTTTCATGCTTTGTTTTGTTTCTCCTATTCCTCAAAGACTAGAATTTAAATGGAGAGGAATGAAGGGGATGAGTTCTAACTTAAACTCTAACTTTAAAAAAAAGGGATTGCTAATATTTTTACATGTAACTAAGAAATATTTAATAAAATACAATAATTTTTAAAAAGTGAAAAAAAAGAGAACATGGAAGACCCTGTAGCTAAGCAAAGCAGTCAGCAATTTTAAAGTAGAACTCAGAATGAAATCATCGCTGACACACTTGATAGAAACTCCTATCTGTGGTTGGAGAAGGGAAAGTAGAAAAGGTAAAGAGGTAAAAATCTCTCATAGTCTCAAGTAAGAGAGAATAAAGCATTCTCTTCTATAACTAGATCACATGATGGTTTTAGACCTCAAACTTGATCTGTACAACCTATAAGTTTGGAGAGCCCGCTTTGTTTTTCTTTAGACCAGATTTGTATATCTCTCCAAAAGTTTGTTCCTAACTACAGTACTTACCTCTGTATATAATTCTTTTTAGGGCACTTGTGTGACTAAAATGTACATCAAATAGTATCAGTCTATCTTCTTTAACTCTTCCCCCAAACAGTAAATAAATGCAAATCCATTGAGGTGCAATTGAATGCCTTCTATTACAAGAAAGAACCCTGGTCTATTAAATGAAAATACATAATATTCTTAACCTTAATATATTCTTAATTCTGTTGTTGTTGTTATTGTTCTTTTTGTTGTTAGATAGCATTAAGATGCTCTTAATTTAAATTTCCAAAACATTTTCTAATATTGATAACTTCCATTTATACAGTCATTTAATGTTTGCATAATTTAATATACATTAATTCCTGAAGATCTTACCACAGCCCTGTGGGGCAGACACTACATTTATTGTTATAAAATTACATTATAATTATATAGCTATGTTATATGGATGGAAAAACTAAGTCTTAGAGGAGTTAAATAATTTGCCCAAAGCTACTTATGTAGTTAGTGTTAGGAATAGGATTTGTACCAAGGTTGAATGCAAATATAACATTCTTTCCACTTTATAATGCTGCTTTTCCTTAGTTATCATAGTTTCATAGTAGGATTTGAAGATGGAGATAAAGACTTACATTACAATTCTTTCACTTACTACTTGCACGAATTTTTAAAAAGTTCCTGAATCTCCCTGGTCATCAGGTTCTTAATATAAAATGAGAATTTGGAATAAAAGTCTTCAGAGTCTAAATTTTACAGCCTTCATTTAGCTTGTCAGTCATTTTAGCATGTTGAAGGAGTTAAGATACAAAAACAATCACAAAATTATAAGTTAATTCTAAGTATCTAAACTAACTGAGCTAGCAGTCAAAGGTTTATTTCACTGAACCACATGACATTTAAATTAATATAGAACTATAATTTTATTTATTTATTTTTATTATTAACTTTTTTTAATTTTCAAAACAAATGCATGGATAATTTTTCAACATTGATCCTTTCATAGCCTTGTGTTCCAAATTTTCCACTCCTCCCCACCCCTTCCCCTAGATGGCAAGTAATCCAATATTTGTTATACATATTAAAATATATGTAAACATAATTGCACAATTATCTTAGTGCACAAGAAGGATCAGATCAAAAAGGAAAGAAAATTAGAATGAAACCAAAATACAAATGAATGACAACAAAAAGAGTGAAAACACTTTGTTGTGGTTTGTACTCAGTTCCCACAGTCCTCTCTCTGGGTATAGATGGCTCTCTTCATCACCAGATCTTTGAAACTGGCTTCAATCATCTCATTGTTGGAAAGTTACATTCATCAGAATTGATCCTCATGTAATCTTGTTGCCATGTACAATGATCTCCTGGTTTTGCTCATTTCACTCAGCATCAGTTCATGTGAGTCTCTCCGGGCCTCTCTGAAATCATCCTGCTAATCGTTTCTTAGAGAATAATAATATTCCATGACATTCATATGCCATAATTTATTCAGCCATTCTCCTACTGATGGGCATCCACTCAGTTTCCAGTTTCTTGCCACTATTAAAAGAGCTGCCACTAACAGAATTATAATATTTTTGGAGTTTAAGAAGAATTGAGCCATCACTGGGCCTGTCTCACTCCCATATGATCTAGAAATTCCTTCCATCCAGACCCCAGAAGAAAGACTTCAGAATGTCAGTTTAGTTAATAAAAAATATTGGATTAAGAGTCATAAAGTTCTAAACCTCAATGTGATTTTATTTATCAAATAAGGATGGTAGTTGTCAATCTCCCTCAAAAAATTGTCATCCTCAGATGCAATCCTATAGGATGTATATATGCTTTGTAAATCATAAACAAACAACCACCACCACAAATAAATCAATTAGATGTTCAACAAAATCAACTTTGCATTATCCAAAATGGTTTGTAGTATTCTATACCTCTACACCCATATCTATATTGAAATACTTTTTTTTTACCTTCCTCAAGGCCAAGTTTGGTCATTATGATTATGCTCTACTGAGTTTTATTTTTGTTCCTATTATTCTTTCCATTTCCATTGTTGCGACCATTGGACTTACTCTGCATACCTCATTTTACATCACTTTTTATATCTCCCTATACTTGTCTACACTCTTCATATTCATTTCTTCATATAGGCATAGTAAAATTGATGTAATTTATTTATAACAGTAAAAGGCTACTATTCTTAGAGATGTTTATATTTAATAGGAATCAGTCATGAGTTAAAAGGATAAAGTACAAAATACAGATGGAGAATTTTCAGGCCCCAATGATGTGAGTAAGAAAAGCATTTTGGGGACATCAATCTGGTGTACACCCTAAAATTATAATGACAAAGAGATTGGTACTTCTTCCATTCACAAATATCCCATGTCTGTGCTTCATGCTAATTATATTGATAAGGCCACAGTGTGATACTTCTGCATTACAGCTGACTTTTTGCTAAAATGTCAACTTTCAGAGACCTCTTCCCTAGATTTAGGCTTAGAGGATTGGATTAATTGGGAGGTATGGGATACTGTTATGAAACACAATCCATAGATAAGTATTCCTTAGGCCTCATATTTACATGTGTCAAAACATGCCCTGGAGATGCTATTTTCTAGTTACTGTCTCTGATACTCAGTCATTTTAAACATGAATAAATCTTTGTAATTCCATTTAGTTTTCTTGACAAAGATTGGAGTGATTTGCCATTTTCTTCTCCAGCTCATTTTTACAGATGAGTAAACTGAAGCAAACATGGGTAAGTGACTTGCCAAAATCCCAAAGCTAGAAGTATCTGAAATCAGATTTGAACTCAGGAAGATGTGTCTAACTTCAAGCCCAGTGCTACCTGCTGTACCACTTAGCTTCATAAATTAAAACAAAACAACAAAAAAAAAACAAAAGAAATCTGGGAAACACTTAATAAACTAAATCAAATTTGGTTCAGATTGCACTGGGAGTGCTTCGGGCTCAGCGATTAACACTTTTTGTTTAGAACATGGCATCTACAAGGTGACAACATTTTTTTTTATTATAAGGATATTTGGTACTGTTAAGCAAAACTCTTGTGGAGAGGAAGGTAAAAAATTGAGTAAGAATTAAAGACTTCCAAGGAGTAATACAATTCATATTCCTTCAGTTTCTTCCAAAAGCATAATGGAAAGGGGCATCTTGGGAGGGCATCAGCTTAAACAATATATAGGAAGAACTGCATTTCACCTCAATAAAATCTTTGCTTTTTGATCTCATTTAAAGATTTTGATAAGCATAAAAGGAAACTGGATTTCAAAGAATAGTCTTTAAAATGTTCTCTTTTCAATAGCTAACTATAATCTTATTGCCTGCTTAATCCCTCTTGTGTGCTTTGTCTACAATGTCAGTATTTGATTCTTGATCTGGGGATTAAAGAGCCAATAGAGTCTAATTTTTAAAGACTCATCTCAGCCAGGAACCAAAGGTCTCAGGTTGTTGAACACAGTGACAGGGAAGCACATTAGTGAAAAGAGGCCTCTTATGAAGTCTCAAGTGGCCATTGGAAGCTGTCATTTTCACTTTGCAGGTTCTTTACTACTTATGTTATGTCACAGGAAAAAATTATCTATTTTTATCTTTCTTCCAATACATACTCTGACTCTTTCATATGACCTCTTTTCAAACAGCTGTGTTACATTTCTCTCCACATAGAGCATTCATAGGATTGTTGTTTTTTTTGTTTTGTTTTGTTTTGTTTTTTAGCAGTTTCATTTCTAATGTAGTAAGACAACATGCAAATTCCAAACTTTTATTTAAGTTGGGGTGAATATTGGTCTCAGATACTTACTAGCTTTGTCAGTTAAACTCTCTTTAGCTCAGATTCCTTATCTGTAAGGTGATGATAATGTCATTTGCTTCAAATCGCTGATATTAAATATGATGCATATAAAAGTACCATGCAGATACCAGCTGTCATTATGATAAACATCTCTCTAGGGAGTGGATTATAGGGAGTGGAGTTTCATGGAGACATAGCATTTGTAGTAATAAATTCAGGGTAAAGGAGGATAGATGGGTGTTATGGTAAAAGTCATAAACATTGAGGAGTATTTTTTTTCATTTTAACATTGTTATGATTGTATATATATATATATATATATATATATATATGTAGATGACCAGTCAAATAAATGGGAATCACAGCTTCCTGTAAGGAATGATTTCCAAGGGACAGGAAATGAATCCCCTCTACTCATTAAAATAGCTATCTATATACTTGTTTAATGATGACTTTTATTCTTGGAATATTCTATATAGAGTTAAGATCTAAAATATAAAAGTCTCTGAGAAGGTCACACATTGAGTTAATTCCACACTATGAAGAGAAAGCAGGAGAACAATGGCTACTTAAAGTGAGACATGATATATACACCCAAAGCAGGGGAAACCCATAAAATTTATTGTTTTAGTGAGAGCCAGTAGAGCATAGGCATTGTCACTTCCCAATTTGTCTACTCAAATATGACAAGAACTAAGAAGGTTCCACTTATTTCTCCTCCTAAATCCCTTCAAATCTTTACACTGTTTATTTGTCAACAACATTAGAGACATTAGAATTGACATATAAAGGGTTCTACAAACTCAGAGTTGTCTTTGTAAAGAATACCTACCATAGCTCATATTAGTCTCTACTCTTGTCCAACCCTTTATCCACTTTTACTTCTTGACTGGAAGCAAGGATAAAGTTTTCGAGCTCTTCCAGTCATCAAGGCTTCTGAATTCATTTTATTTTATGTCTGCTCTAGCATTATCAGAAGAGCACATGACTAGGATAAAAAGTGGGAGGAAGGATATGAACTAGCCAGTCAGAACAAAGAATAACTGATGGACAACTCATATGTTGGAAAGGTCTTAATTAATATAAAGAAAATGAGAAGGAAACTCTAATCATTTTGTGACATTCCTGTAGAAGATCTCCAAGAGTATATGGATAAAATTAACAAGGAACGGGGGCGGAGCTAAGATGGCGAACTGCAGACAGCATTCTCTGTGAGCTCCTGAGACCTTCCCTCAGACCCAGACAAATTGAGCCTCCGAACTGGTTTTAGAGTGAGGGCTCCACCAAACACTTGCACTATAACACACTGCTATCAAAAATCTACTTTGAAAAAACTCCAGAGGTTAGTCTCAGGGGAATCGTCAGCTGGCCACCATCAGATGCCAGCCGGGGCAGAAGTCAGAGCTGCTACAGAGGGGTGGATTTTAGACACCTAGAAAGTTCCTGGGAGATGCCTGGGCCACTTTGCTCTACTTTGGCAGATGTGCCTTTGGTAAAGGGTGGATTAAGAGCAACTGAAAACGTGGTCCTAGTGCAGATCTAGCCCTACCAGCCTCAGACTGGAAGTCAACTCTGCAAACTGCCCCAGGGCAAATTGAAATTGCGGCAGAATTCCTGCTGGTGACGGATACCTCAGCTCGAAATCATGAGCAAGAAGCAGAAGAGAGCTCTCACCATACACAGCTTCTACGGAGAGAAAGTAGGGCAGTCCCCAGATCATGAGATTCTGAAAACAACGCCAGATGAAGCCATAAAGGTGGACTTAAGCTGGTATCCTGTTCAGAAGGCTTACCTGGAAGATTGCATAAAGAATCTCAAAAGAGAGATAGAAGAAGAATGGGGAAATTAATTGAGATCAGTTCAACAGAGATGTCAAAAACTGGAAAACAGGACTGGTGAATTGGAAAAAGAAAACAATTAACTGAAAAACAAAACTGGTGAATTGGAAAAAATCACCAATTTACTGGAAAATAAAATTGGTGAATTGGAAAAAGACAAAAATTCACAGAAAAACAAAATTGGTGAATTGGAAAAAGACAACAATTCACTGAAAAATAAAATTGGTGAATTGGAAAAAGACAACAATTCACTGAAAAATAAAATTGGAAAAATGGAAAAAGAATGCATTGAACCAAGAAATCCAATTGGCCAGGTACAAAAGGAGTTAAAAAAGATAACTGAAGGAAATAATACTGTAAAAATTAAGATTGAATCTCA
>JAJPUD010018022.1:16489-29762 GCA_023553655.1 Myrmecobius fasciatus
GGGGGGGAGGAGGAAAAATAAAGTAAAAATAAAGGAGGTAAAATAAGGCAAAATCTCACAAAGAGACATAGAAGATCTAATATAATTGAGGGAAAGAAGGGAGGGTGATGAGTATTGTGTAAACCTTACTCTCATTAGACTGGTCTCTAAGAGAGTATATCACACAAATTTGGCTTCAAAGAAAGGCCTGACCCTCCTTGTGGGAAGGTGGGAGGGAAAGGAGGAAAGGAAAGGGATAGACTAATAGAAGGATTAGGGGAAAATTATAAAGGGGACGGAGGGGTTATAAAGGGGGGAGGACTGTTGGAGAGAGGTGGTCATTACAAATAAAGTACTGGGGAGAGGGGAAGGAAGATAGGGGAAAGGGAAAAGAAAATCATAACGCTGGGTAAATAAGATGGCAGGAAATATAGATATAGTCCTTTTAACTGTGAATGTGAATGGGATGAACTCTCCCATAAAATGAAAGCAGGTAGCAGACTGGATTAAAAGCCAGAATCCTACAATATGTTGTTTACAAGAAACACATCATGAACATAGAGACACATAAAGACTGAAGGTAAAGGGTTGGAGCATAATCTTCTATGCTTCAGGTGAACAAAGAAAGGCAGGGGTAGCAATCCTTATCTCAGATCAAGTAAAAACAAAAATAGATCTAATTAAAAGAGATGAGGAAGGTAACTATATTTTACTAAAGGGTACCATAGACAATGAAGCAGTAACAATACTAAACATATATGCACCAAGTGGTATAGAATTGAAATTCCTAGAGGAGAAACTAACAGAGATGCAAGGAGAAATAGACAGTAATACTATACTAGTGGGGGATCTCAACCTTACTTTCTCAGAATTAGATAAATCAAATTACAAAATAAATAAGAATGAAGTTAGGGAGGTAAACAAAAGGCTAGAAAAGTTAGGTATGATAGATCTCTGGAGGAAATCGAATGGTGATAAAAGGGAATATACTTTTTTCTCAGGGGTTCATGGAACTTATACGAAAATTGATCATGTGTTAGGGCATAAAAACCTCAAAATCAAATGCAGAAAAGCAGAAATAGTAAACAGTAAGGGGTAATTTTATATCTCTAGATGCTTACTTGCATAAAACAGAGAAAGAGAAGATCAATGAACTGGGCTTACAACTCAAAAAGCTAGAAAAACACCAAATTAAAAACCCTCAATTAAATACCAAATTGGAAATTCTGAAAATTAAAGGGGAGATCAATAAAATTGAAAATAAGAAAATTATCGAATTAATAAATAAAACTAAGAGTTGTTTTTATGAAAAAACCAACAAAATAGATAAGCCTTTAGTTAATTTGATTAGAAAAAGGAAAGTGGAAAATCAAATTGTTAGTTTCAAAAATGATAAGGGAGAACTTTCCTCCAATGAAGAGGAAATTAGAGTAACAATTAGGAGTTTCTTTGCCCAACTTTATTCCAATAAATTTGATAATGTAAATGAAATGGAGGAATATCTACAAAAATATAGATTACCTAGGTTAAAAGAAGAAGAAATAAATTATTTAAATAGCCCCATTTTGGAAAAAGAAATAGAACAAGCTATTAATCAACTCCCTAAGAAAAAATCTCCAGGGCCAGATGGATTTACGTGGGAATTTTACCAAATATTCAAAGAACAATTAATCACAATACTATATTAACTATTTGAAAAAATAGGGAAAGAAGGTATAGTACCATATTCCTTCTATGACAGAGATATGGTGTTGATACCTAAACCAGGTAGGGAGAAAACTGAGAAAGAAAACTATAGACCCATTTCCCTAATGAATATTGATGCAAACATTTTAAATAAGATTTTAGCAACAAGATTACAGAAAGTTATCCCCAGGATAATACACCATGACCAAGTAGGATTTATACCAGGAATTTAGCGCTGGTTCAATATTAAGAAAACTATTAGCATAATCAATTATATTAATAACCAATGTAACAAAAACCATATGATTATCTCAATAGATGCAGAAAAAGCCTGATAAAATCCTACACCCATTCCTATTAAAAACACTGGAGAGTATAGGAATAAAGGGGCTTTTCCTTAAAATAATTAGTAGTATCTTCTTAAAACCTTCAGCAAGCATCATATGTAATGGAGTCAAACTAGAACCATTCCCAATAAGAACAGGAGTGAAACAAGGCTGCCCACTGTCACCATTACTATTTAATGCTGTCTTAGAAATGTTAGCTTTGGCAGTATGAGAAGAAAAAGAGATTAAAAGAATTAGGGTAGGTAATGAGGAAACTAAATTATCACTCTTTGCAGTTGACATGATGGTATACTTAGAGAACCCTAAAGACACAACTAAAAAAACTACTCGAAACAATTCACAACTTTAGCAAAGTTGCAGGATACAAACTAAATCCACATAAAACATCAATATTTCTATATATTACCAATAAAGTTCAGTAGCAAGGGATACAAAAAGAAATCCCATTTAAAATAACTGTTGATAGTATAAAATATTTGGGAATTTATGTGCCAAGGGAAAGTCAGGAACTATATAAACTAAACTACAAAACACTTTCCACACAAATAAAATCAGACCCAGTCAATTGGAAAAACAAAATGCTCATGGGTACGCCTAGTGAATATAATAAAAATGACAATACTACCCAAACTAATTTACTTATTTAGTGCCATACCAATCAAACTCAAAAGAAATTTTCTTACAGATCTAGAAAAAATAGTAGCAAAATTCATTTGGAAGAACAAAAAGTCAAGAGTTTCAAGAGAATTAATGAAAAAAAAGGCTGATGATGGTGGACTTGCTGTACCAGATCTAAAACTATATTACAAAGCAGCGGTTATCCAAACCATTTGGTACTGGCTAAGAAATAGAGTAGTCAATCAGTGGAATTGGATAGAATCACAAGACAAACTAGGCAAGAACTACAGTAATTTAGTCTTTGATAAACCCAAAGACCCCAGCTTCTGGGATAAGTACTCACTATTTGACAAAAACTGCTGGGAAAATTGGAAACTAGTGTGGAAGAAATTAGGGCTTGACCCACATCTAGCACCACATACCAAGATAAGATCTAAACAGGTTCATGATCTGGATATAAAGGGTGATACTATAAGTAATTAGAGGAACGTAATATAGTTTACTTCTCAGACCTATGGAGATGGAATAAATTTATATCCAAATAAGAACTGGAACTCTTAATTGAAAACCAGATAGATAACTTTGACTATATTAAGTTAAAAAGTTTTTATACAAACAAAACCAATGCAGTCAAGATTAGGAGAGAAGCAATAAATTGGGAAATCATCTTTACATTTAAGGGTTCTGATACAGGTCTCATCTCTAAAATATATAGAGAATTGTCTCATATTTATAAGAATTCAAGCCATTTTCCAATCGATAAATGGTCAAAGGATATGAACAGACAATTTTCAGAGGATGAAATTAAAACTATTTCTAGTCATATGAAAAGGTGCCACAAATCACTATTGATCAGAGAAATGCAAATCAAGACAACCCTGAGGTACCACTACACACTTGTCAGATTGGCTAAAATGACAGAAAAAATTAATGATGAATGTTGGAGGGGATGTGGGAAGTCTGGTACACTGATGCATTTTTGGTGGAGCTGTGAACAGATCCAGACATTCTGGAGAGCAATTTGGAACTATGCTCAAAAAGTTATCAAACTATGCATACCCATTGACCCAGCAGTGTTTCTATCGGACTTATATCCCAAAGAAATCATAAAGGAAGGAAAGGGCCCCATGTGTGCAAGAATATTTGTGGCAGCCCTTTTGTAGTGGATAGAAACTGGAAACTGGATAGATGCCCTTCAATTAGAGAATGGCTGTATAAATTATGGCATATGAATATTATGGAATATTATTGTTCTGTAAGAAACGACCAGCAGGACAATTTCAGAGAGGCCTGGAGAGACTTGCATGAACTGATGCTGAGTGAAATGAGCAGAACCAGGAGATCATCATACACAGCAACAACAATACTATATGACGATCAATTTTGATGGATATGGCTCTCTTCAACAAGGAAATGTTTCTAACTACTTCCAATTTTTTGGTTAAAAAAGCCATATACACCCAGAGAGGGGGATGTGAAATGTGGACCACAACATAACATTCTCATACTCTTGATTGATGTTTGGTTACATTGTGTTTCCTTTATCTGATATGTCTTTCGTGTAGATATGATTTTCTTGCACAACAATGATAAGTTTGGAAATATGTATACATATATTGGATTTGTCAAGTATTTTAACATAACATGTAGTGGATATCCTGCCATCTAGGGGAGGGGCGGGGAGTTGGAAGGAAAAACTTGTAACAGAAAGCTATGTGAGGTTTAAAGTTGAAGAATTACCCATACATGTGTTTTGCAAATAAAATAAAATTTTAAAAAAAGTTCACAAAGAACTAATGGTAATAGAGGAAATGCAATCTATATTACTGAAGAGAATGCTAGAAGAGATTATTAAAAATACTTTCAAATACTCATGTAACTAAATAAAAAAATAAAGTTGTATGTTGGGAAACAAAACAAAACAAACATTGGATTTAAATAAGGTCATTTTCATGTGGTGATGTCTACCTTTTTATTTTATTGTAACTTTTTAAGATGTTGCCTTCGTAAAGGCATGATATTTGTTTTCCTATGTGCACACCTGCAGAACATTTATCATACTATCCTTTTATTGAGGTATTACAAAAGTCCCAAACCACATTTTTATTTTTCAGCAACGCCCAGTCTTCAGAAGAGGAGATCCTTTGTTTTGACAATTCCAACATGCTGGTAAGAAATATTCATTGACCTCTAGAGAATTTATTTTATATTGTGATTAAAAAAAAAAAACCACAAAGTTCTTTCTGTTTATTGGGTTGAATAATTTGTCAACCGAGTAAGTTAAATCAGCATCTTTCCTTTCAGCTCTGCCTATATAGTGACATCTCAAAGTAACTCAAAATACAATTGCCACCTAATTAAACAAGCATGAGCAATGAATTCTTTGCCTAATCATTCTCTACAATTTGTTTTGCTGACTAAATGATTTCACTGCCTCTCCCTACATCACCCCATGCCCATTCTAAATCCAATTTTGTTGTCATCAGCTTTGGCTCTAACTTAAAACTTCTACTGGGACAAACTTTTTCAGATACAGATGATAATTTCTTTCTGGTTCTCTATCCTGAGTTGTTTCATTCTTTAGAAAATGAGTCTCTATGGCTCTTTTCCATCTTTAATTTGTCCTCCTTTGCTCTTAGGGGAGATATAAAAGCCCAGATGATTGTGCTGAAACTTCTGAACATTGTCACCTTGTGATGGAATTGATGTAGAAAGCATTCCAACCCACTGGAGAAACTCTTTATTGCAGTTGCTTGGAACTATTTCCAATGTGACCTTAACAAAAATAATTCCTTCAATTTTCTACAAAAGGAAAATGAATACAAGTTCTCAAAAAAAAAATGCTTTCACGTATAGAGTATAGAAAAATATTCTTTTTCTATAGCACTCCAATTTGAAGTTATCTCCAGTATGTCAATAAGAATTACAAAACTGTAATTTCTATAGGAATATGTGAATTGAAATAAAATATATAGAAAATGGGATTTGAAGACATTCTAAAAAGTAAAATATGGTTACAAGTTTGGAAAGCATCCAAAGAATTAAGTAAAAGTCTGAGAAAAAGTCTACTAAAATGATATTTCTAAAGAAATAGTTAGATCTACAAATGAACACATTGGCCAGTTTCATCTGTAATACTGGCAGGCAAATTCAGAAAACTCTCATATGGAATGACCAGGGGACCAGGCTCCATAAATGCCTCCCCACAGTCACTTCAACCTTTCTAAAAAGAACCAAAAACTACATAGCCAACTAATCAACAAGTATTTATATTTTGAGCATCTATTGTATGTTTAGATTTGAACTAGGTAACCCTGGAAATAGAATGATATAAAGGGGGAAATAAATCATTCAAGAATAACTACCCTTAAATCCAATCTCTTAACATGATATATGTAAATATATTTGATCTCAAACAAATACCCGAGGTTCTCTGTGCCTCAGATTCCTTATATATAAAAAGGAACTTTTTAGACTAAATGTCTGTTGAGCCTCCTTGCAACTCTAAATATGTGATCTTATGAGAGTATATAGAAACTATATAAGCCATGATTCTTATGTATAAGCAGTCTTAAAAATAGAGTAATAATAACTATTATTGATACAATGCTATGTAGATAAATATGTATGCATATATTTACATATATACACAATTTTTAACATTTTTACTTATTTAACTATCTGCCAAAATACAAAAAGTTAACAATCTTTTTTTTAAGTTTAAGTTCCAAATTCTCACCTTCCCTCCCATTCTACTGTTCTCTTTGAGAAGCCAAGCAATTTGATGTTGATTATACATGTGACATCATGAAATGTATTTCAATATTAGACACATTACACAAGAAAACACTGATAAAAGTGCAAAATAAGTTTTAAAAGTGATGCTTCAGTCTGAATTTAGAGTTATTCAGTTCTTCTCTGGAAGTGGATGGAAGCATTTTTCATTATGGGCCAATCTGTTTTTCTCAAATGGTAAGTTCTTGCCCCAAAGTTTGTGTTTTTAGATTTATCAATCATTAGATAACTGTGGTAATTTATTACAGTGTATTGTGTACCTAATCTGCTCCACTGATCCATCACTCTATTTCCTGGCCACTACCAGATTGTTTTGATGATCATAACTATATAATACAATTTGAAATCTAGTACAGGTAGGCTACTTTTCCTTATATTATTTTTCATTAATCCCTTTCCTATTCTTGACCTTTTGTTCTCTTGGATGATTTTCATCATGATTTTTTTAAGTACCATAAAATAAACTTTAATAATTGGATTAATGTAGTCAAAATTAATTTTGGTGGAATCACCATTTTTATTAGACTGGCTCAGAATATCCATGAGCAATTGGTATTTTTAAAATTGTTTTCAAGTGATTTTATTTGAGTGAAAATGTTTTGTAAGTGTGTTCTTATACTTCCTAAATTAGTACTAGCAGGTAGCTTCCCAAGTTTTTTGTTTTTCCACATTCATTTTGAACAGAAATTTTTTCTCTCTTTCTATGGCTTTACTTGTATATGGATAGATAGATAGAATAATGCATACATACATACATACAAATATGAATACATATGTAGATACATAGATACATATGCTGATGATTTATGTAACTTTATTACAAAAGTTGTTAATTATCTCTATTAATTTTACAGTTGATACTGTAATATATTCTTCAGGTATACAACCATAGCTTCTACCAAACGTGATATTTTTGTTTCCTATTTTAATTCTTGCATTTTTTTTCTTTTCTTGTTATACCTAATCTTTCTAGTTCAATGCTGAATAATAAAGGTGATAGACATCTTTTTCACCCCTGATCTTATCAAAAAGGTTTCAACTTATCTCCATTGCACATAATCCTTGGCAATGGCATTAGATAGATATTAGTTATTATTTTTAGGAAAACTCCATTTATTCTTATGTTCTCTAATCTTTTCAATAAGATTGTATAGTTCATTATGTCAAAAGCTTTCTTTAGTAATAGTTCTTTATTTTCAAAATGCATATAAATATAGTTCTTATCATTCACACTTGAAAAATCTTGTTTCAATTTTTTTTTCTATCTTTATCATACTCCCTTTCCTTAGATGGAAAGTGATCCAATATATGTTAAACTTGTGCAGTTCTTCTACACATATTTCTACCTTTATTTGTTTCAGAAGAAAAATCAGATCAAAAAGGAAAAAAAAAGAAAAATTAAACAAAAAGCAGGCAAACAACAAAAAAGGAAAAATAATATGTTGTGAACCACTTCCAGTTCCCACAGCCTCTTTCTGCATACAGATGATTCTCTCCATCATAATTCTACTGGAACTGGTCTAAACCACCTAAATCACCTCATTATTGAAAAGAGCCATGTCCATCAGAATGTATCTATCACATAATCTTCCTGATGCTGTATCCAATGTTCATGCAAGTCTCTCTAGCAACTGTCAAGATTACCTAGGATCTGGTAGCTTCTACAATAATAGATCAGAAGGCCTGGAATACTACATTCCAGAAGCAAAGGACCTGGGGTTACAAACAAGAATTGACTATCCAGTAAGACTGAGCATCATCTTTCAGGTGAGGTAATGGAGTTTCAATGATATAAGAGAATTTCAATAATTTCTATTGAAAAAAAAAAACAAGAACTAAACAGAAAATTTAAACTATAAACACAAGACTCAACAGAAGCATAGAAATGTAAACAGAGGAAATATATATATATAGATGTAGATATACAAATATAGATATAGATATACATATACATATATATATATATATTTCAAAGTTAAAATGTTGACATCACCAGTTAGGAAAATGATGTCTCTAAATATTGAGAACTATACCTGTTTCTGGATCAGACGGGGGGGTATCCTATGGACAAAGGGTATGGTTGTGACTAGACTCTAATATAATATAAAAGAAAAAAACATTAAGGGCTGAGAAAAATGTCTATACTGGAAGAAGAGAAAAGTAGAGGTATAAAAATTATAATGGTACAGATTAGAAGCATATGAAAAGGCATAAAAGACTTATTAAAATCTAGGAAAACAGAGAAGAAGATGAACATTGCCTGAAGTTTGATCACATCATTGTTGAAAGTAAGAGCAAATAACCCAATCATTCAGTGGGATATAGAAATTTACCTAACTCTATAAAGAGGTAGGAGGAGAAAGAGAAAAGAAAACAGAGGAACTGGACACGAGTGGCAAAAACACTGGGAAAAACAGGTAAGAAAAGGGGGAGGGTGATAGGTGATGATGTAGTGAGCAGGGTGGGTTAATAAAAACCATGACTAAGAGAAGGGATTGAGTTGAAAAAAAAAAAAACAATACTAAATACAGGATGGAAAGAGAGAAGAAACAGGGAGGAGAAAATAGGATGAAGAGAAATACAGAGCTGGCAAGCATAATTAATGAATGTCAATGGGTTGAACTCTACCAGAAATTGGAAGTGAATAGCAGAGTAGATTAAAGAACAAAATCATACAATATCTTGTTTACAAGAAACATATTTGGCACAGAGAGATACATACAGAGTAAAGATTCAAGGCTAAAACAGAATTTATTATGCTTGAGCTGAATTTTAAAAAAAGGGGGATAGCAATTCTGATTTCAGTTAAAACAAAAGTATAAATGGATCTTATTAAAAGAGATAAGAAAGTACATCTTTATAAAGAGTACTGTAAAAATGAAGTAGTAATATTAAATATATATGCACAAAGTGATAGAATATACAAAATTATGAATGATGTAAACCTTTCCTTCTCTGAATCAGACAAATCTAACTACACAATAAACAAGAAAGAAACTAACAAGATTAATAGGATCCTAAAACAGTTAGATATGATAGGCCTCTGGAGAAAATTGAATAGAGATAGAAAGGAACATACCATTTTTTTGTAGTACATGGGACCAACACAAAAACTCATCATATATTAGGGCATAAGGACCTCACAATTAATTGCAGAATGGCAGAAAGAGTAAATGCTTCTTTTTCAGACCACAATGAAATAAAAATTATATTCAATAAAGGACTAGGGAAAAATAGACTAAAAACAATTGAAAATTAAATAATCTAATTCTTAAAAATGAATGGGTCAAATAACAAATCACGAAAATTGTCCCAAATTCAATCCAAGAGGATGAAAATAATGAGACAGCATACCAAGAACTATGGGATGCAGCCAAAGCAGTTCTGAGGGGAAATTTTATATCTCTAAATGGCTAAATGAATAAAATGGAACAAGAAGAGATCAATGAATTGGGCATGCAACTAAAAAAGCTAGGAAAAAAAAAAAACAAATTAAATCCCCTAATTAAATCCCATATTAGAAATTCTGAAACTTAAAGGAAAGATTAATAAAATTAAAATTAAGAAAACTATTGAAGCAATAAATAAAACTACAATTTGAATTATGAAAAAAGTTACAAAATAGATAAACCTTTGGTTAATTTGATTAGAAAAAAGTAAAGAAAAAAGTGAAATCACTAGCATGAAAAATGAAAAGAATGAGTGTACCATCAATGAAAAAAAATTAAATCAATAATCAGGAGCTATTTTACCCAACTATATGGCAGCAAGTTTGACAATCTAACCAAAATGGTTGAATATTTCCAAAAATATAAACTGCCAAGATTAAGATGAGAGGAAATACATTATTTAAATGGTCCCATTTTAGAAAAAGAAATTGAACAAGCCATTAATTAATTGAATAAAAAAAATCTCCAGGGTCAGATGGATTCAAAAATGAATTCTACCAAACATTGAAAAAAAACAATTAATTTAAACACTATGTAAGTTATTTGGAAAAATAGGTACAAAAGTAGTCCAGCCAAATTCATTTTATGACACAAATATGGTATTTATACCTAAACTAGGAAGAGCCAAAATTTTCTTTCTGAGAAAGAAAATTACAGACCAATCTCCCTGATGAATGCTGATGGAAAATTTTAAACAAAATATTAGCAAAGAGATCACAACAAATTATCAGCAGGATAATATAATATGACTAAGACATTTATACCAGGAATACAGGCTGGATTCAATGTCAGGAAAACTATTAACATGATTGTCCATATCAATTAAAAAAAACAAAACAGAAAACATGATCATCTCAATAGATACAGAAAAGACTTTAACAAAATACAGCACTTATTCCTAATTCAAAAACTAGTGATCATAAGGATAAAAGGAACATTGCTTTAAAATAATAAGTAGTATCAATTTATAACTAATAGCAAGCATTATTTGTAGTGCTGGTTACATTCTCAGTAAGATCGGGGTGAAACAAGGATACACATTATCACCACTATTGCACAACATTGCACTAGAAATGTTAGTTTGGCAATAAGAAAAGAAAAATAAATTAAAGTAATTCAAACAGACAATGAGAAAATAAAACTATCACTCTTTACAGATATGATGATATATGATGATATACTTAGAGAATCCTAGGAAATCCTCCAAAACCTACTCAAAACAATAACAATTTTATCAAAGTTGCAGGATATAAAATAAAGGCACACAAATCATCAGAATTTCAATATGTTACTGACAAAGCTCATCAGCAAGAGATAAAAAGAGAAATTCCATTTAAAATAACTATACCCAAAATAAAATATTTGGGTGTCTTTCTTCCAAGACAAATTGTTTTCTATATGAACACAATTACAAAGCACTTATCATATATTAAAGTCAAATCTAAACATTCAGAAAATTATAAATTCCTCATTGGTAGGTTAAGCTAATATAATAAAAATTATGATTTTGCCTAAATTGATCTAATTGTTCAGTGGCATACTATTCAAAATGCCAGAAAATTATTTTATAGAACTAGAAAAAATAATAGTGAAATTCATCTGGAACAACAAAAGATCAAGAATATCAAAGGGATTACAGCAAAAAAAAATACAAAGAATGGTGGCTTAGCAGTACCAAAAGTAAAACTATATCATAAAGCAGTAGTAATCAAAACCTAAACTAAAAAACTAAACTAAAACTGACTAAAAAACAGAGTGGTGGAGCAGTGGAATAAGTAAAATAGACACAACATAGTAATCAAGGTCAACAGTAACCTTGTATTTAACAAACCACCAAACTCCAGTTTTTGGAAAATGAACTCACTGTTTGATAAAAATTGCTAGGAAAATTGAAAAATAATACATCAGAAATCCAAAATGCATCTCATACCACAATAAAATTAAAGTCAAAATGGGTTTATGATTTGAGCATAAAAGATGATACCATAAATAAATGAGGAGAGCAAGAAACAATTTATCTATTAGATCTATGGAGAAGGGAAGAATTTTTGACCAAAGAAGAACTAGAGAACATTATGAAAGGAAAATGGACAAATTTGATTACATTAAATTATAAAGGCTTTGCACAATATATATATATATATATATATATGTACACACATATATATATATATATATATGAACAGAAACAAGATTAAAAGGGAAATATAAAGTGGGGGAAAATCTTTATACTCAGTTGTTATGATAATATACAAATTTTTATTTTTTAAAAATACACAAATAACTGGGACAAACTTATAAGGCATTTCCTAAATGATAAATCAAAGGATATGAAGAATTTTCAAATGATAAAATTAAAGCTATCGATAGCCATATGAAAAAATTTTCTAAATCTCTATTAATTACAGAAATGCAAATTAAAAGAACTTTGAAGTAGCATCTCATACCTCTCAAATTGGCTAAGATGACAGGAAAAGATAACGATTAAATGTTGGAGAGGATATGGGATAGCTAGGGCACTAATGCATTGTTGGTGGTGCTGTGAAATGATTCAATCTTTCTGGAAAGCCATCTGACAATATGCCCAAAGGCTTATAAATCTGTGTGTACCCTTTGACCCAGTAATTCCACTACTGCATCTGTATCCCAAGGAAATCATAAAGGAGGGGAAAGAATCCATGTGCAAAAATGTTTGTGGCAGCTATTTTGTGGTAACAAAGAATTGGAAAATGATTAAATGGCCATCAATTGGGAAATGGCTGATAAAGTTGTGGTAACTGAAGGAAATGGAATATTATTATTCTATAAAAATGATTAACAAGTTCATTTTAAAAAGACCTGGAAAGATATACATGAACTGATGCTGAGCAAAAGAAACAGAATCATCAATACATTGTACACAATAACAGCAAGAATGTGCAATGATCATTTATGACAGGTTTGATTCTTTTCAGTGGTTTAGTGATGCAAAGCAATCCCAATAGACTTTGGACAGAAAATGACATCTGCATCCAGAAAAAGAATTAATGAGATTGAATGTAAATCAACACGTTATGTTCACTTTTCCCCCCATGGTTTTTCCCTTTTCTTCTGATTTTTCTCTCCCAACATGATTCATAAAGCAATATGTATTAAAATAAATATTGTTTAAAAGAAATTTAGAATTAATTTTATGGCATGGGAGACACTGGCAAAGGGCAGCCCAACAGGACATGACCCTATCAAAGTGTCATGCTGTCTGAGCAAAGCAGAATTGAAGTAGCTCACAAGAAATGTGATATGTGTACAGTTAGAAAATCCCTCCAAATGTAGGAACTATTGGTGTCTAACCTGTGGCAAAGCATTCAGAACTCCTATTGGTCTGATGAGTCACAATGAGACATACTAACTTAATTATAA
>JAJPUD010018023.1:0-29761 GCA_023553655.1 Myrmecobius fasciatus
TAATTTTCAATATTCACCCTTGCAAAACCTTGTGTTCCAAATTTTTTCCCTTTCTTTTCACCTTCCCCCTCCAAGTAAAGAACTAAGTAAGGGACAGCGAGTAAACCAATACAGGTTAAACATGGGCAATTCTTCTGAACATATGTCCGCAATTTTTCATGATGCACAAGAAGAAAAAAGGTTGAGATTTGCTCAGGGTTACACAATTAACAATAATCTGAAGCTGGTTTTCCAGAGTCCAGGTCTAGTATTTTATTGCTATCTAGCTACCTTACATGAAGGTATAAACGGCAAATAACTGGTTGAGTATTTATATTAAGGAACATTGAAGAATTGAAAATAATGCTGAAATTGTGCAGTTGGGAGATTGATACAATGATGATGCCTTTGATAGAAATACAGAAGTTTGGAAGAAGGATTGGTAATGAGGAAAAGATGTCTCCAGATCTTTAGAAGGTAGTATTTGAGCTGAGTTTTGAAGAAAAGTAGACATAGAGGTAAGGAGGGGATTGGTTATGAAGAACGGGCAGCCTCTACAAAGTTGCAAAACTGAGACATAATGTAAGTGGAAGTGTTTTGTAAATCTTTATGTAAGTTTTAATTATTATTAATATAAATTTAATATAAAATTAGTATAAATAATAACTTGATATTAATATAATAAATAAAAAATAAAAACTTAAATGAAGGGCACAACAGATAGAACATTGGGCCTGGAAGTCAGGAGAACCTGAGTTCAAATCCAGTCTCAGACACCAGCTATGGGACCCTGGGCCAGTCACTTAACTCTGATTGCCTAAAAAAAAACCTTTTAGATATAAACCACATATCAACATTAACAGAAACATTATCTTTTGCCCTCTCCATTCCTACAGTTGTATTTTGGATCAAGTCCTAACCATTTTATGATTAGAAT
This sequence comes from Myrmecobius fasciatus, assembly GCA_023553655.1. Classification (NCBI taxonomy): domain Eukaryota; kingdom Metazoa; phylum Chordata; class Mammalia; order Dasyuromorphia; family Myrmecobiidae; genus Myrmecobius; species Myrmecobius fasciatus. The sequence goes on from JAJPUD010018023.1 coordinate 917, forward strand.
GTAGAATCCTAAAGCTAGAAGAAACATTAGGATTTGCCTAGTCCAACTAATTCACTACTGAAGAAATTGAATTGAATTCAATTGATAACTATTAAGCATAAGGAAGGTAGGTGGCATTATGGACTTGAAGTCAGGAAGTCAGGAAGACCTGAGTTCAAATATGACCCCAGATATTTAATAGTTGTGTGATCCTGGGCAAGTCACTTAACCCTGTTTGCCTCACTTTCCTTATCTGTAAAATGAGCTGGAGAAGGAAATGACAAACCCCTCCAGTATTTTTACCATGAAAACCTGAAATGTGATCACAAAGAATCAGACATTGTTGAAACGACAGAACTGAAGAATAGTTGGGTGGAGGGGATGGGAAACTAGATGACTGTAGATTTCATGGAAGAGATGCCATTGGGCTGAGAGAAGGAAGATACAGATTCCAAAAAAATGGACATAATAGTAGATTCTAGCTAATGAAGCTGGCTGTAACAAAGGCAGGGAAATAGGAGGTGACTGTTTTGTGTGGGGATCAGTCCATGTGGGAGAATAATGTGAAACATCCTCTTAACTTACTTTTAGTCTCTTCCCATTCCAATCTCATCATCATCTTTCTTATATGTCATTTTGATTTTACCCATCAATCTATTTAGAAAACTCTACTTTCATAAAATGCCTTTTCTATCAAATTCAAATTCAAAATCATGAGCAACAACGGTTCCTGGTTCCATTTTCTGGCTGTCAACCTATAAGCCATCTATACAAGTCTATCTAGCATACTTCCCATTTGCTATTCTCTCCTTCCATTGAACTTTAAGACTATTTCCTCAAATTAAAAAAGTTTCCTTCTTTAGGAGACAGAGAACTAAACCCGGAGTTAGGAAATCCTCAGTTCAAATCTTTCCTTAGACATATACTAGCTGTGTGACCCTTGGCAAGTCACTTAATCTCTGCCTCAGTTATGTCATTTGTAAAAATGAGAATGATGATAACACTTACCTCTCAAGGCAATTGTGAGTATAAAATGAGATATTTATAAACTTAAAGTGCTATATAAATTCCAGTTCCTCTTCTTCCTGCTCCTCTTCCTTGCCTTCCTCCTCCTACTCCTCCCATTGTTCATCCTTCATTTTCAAAAAGGATCAGTTATATCAAATCTAGTTTCAGATACTTACTAGCTTGTGACTCTGGGCCTGCAGGAAAATGAAAAACTGCTGCAGTCTTTGCCAGGAAAATCTCATATGGACTCATAAAGAACTGAACAACAGATGAAGAAACTGAGGCAAACAGAGATGGAGTGATTTTCCCAGTGTCACAAAGCTAGTAAGGTTCTGAGGTGGAGTCTGACCTCAGATTTTTCTGCTTGAGGTCCAGCACTCTATCCACTAAGCTACCAGATGCCTCTAAATATTTGTTTTTACTTTTGATAATAGTCCCTACTTCTGGATAATGATTTGGCAGTGTCATGCTAGAAAACTAAATCATTTCCACCTGAATTATCTTAGGAAGATTCTGAAGATCATCTTTTTTTTATGGGATGTAGCTAAAGCAGTTTTTTGTTTATTAAAGCTTTTTATTTACAGAGCATAGAAGTACTTTTTCTACATTGACCGCTGCAAAATTTTTGTTCCAAATTTTTCCCCTCCCCTGCCCTTCCCTCCTCCCCTAGATGGCAGGTGGTCTAATACATATTAAATATGTGAAAATATATGATAAATCCAATATATGTATACATATCTATACAATTATCTAGCTGCACAAGAAAAATTGGATGAAGATCATCTTTTTAAGCTAAATTGCCAACCATTCAAACTCGACCACAGAGAATGCAACTGATGGACTGGACTCATTGTTCAAATGCCAAATGTATGCTTGTCTAAAAGAGTATTTTGTGGAGAATTCACACAAGGAAGGCACTCACATGGAGGTCAGAAGAAGTGATACTAGGACACTCTCAAGGCCTCTCTGAAGAACTTTGGAATTGATTGCATGACATGAGCGACACTGGCAAAGGATTGTCCAGCATGGCAAACTTGCATCAAAGAAGGCAAAGTGCTTTAGGAGCAAGGATTGTGGTAGTGAGATGGGCAATTTGGAGAACCCACCCCAAATGTTCATTAGACCATGTGTATCTAACCAGGGGTAGAACCTTCCAAGCTTTGTATTGGTCTGATTAGCCACAGCTGAGCACACTGTAACTTGACTCCAATATGGTGATATCAGTTTGGTCCTCTTCCTGAATGAAAGACAGCAACTAATAGGGAAAAAAGCCAACAACTTGTTGGGTTTGTTTTACCAGTTCCGTGATTTCGTAGGCATAGAGATATCCATATAGAAAACTTCTGCCAATTCAAAATGGTGCTCATTCTACAAAGTGCAGTCTTAGGGAATTATATAAAGCACTTTCAGGGTAAGTGACTTTCCCAAAGTCACATAACCAGTATGTGTATGATGTGAGACTTGAACCCTGCTCTTCCTGACTGAACATTAGCTTTCTGGCTATTCTATTACTCTTCTATTCAGCAGAAAGACCCAACCACAAATAATGCTCTGCAAGTGATTAAAGGTAGAGAGCATCCCAAAAGTCTAAGTGCGGTTTGAGCTATTAAAGCTTAAAACTGCACCATTTGGGGGAGATGCACCCTGTATTTGAGAGACAAAGAAGGATGAATAATATATTAGAATCTGGATACAGGGACTGTGTTAGCCCGATTAGAGAAGGTTTTATTGTTGTTACTGAAAACATTAAAATTTTTGGCCTGGAATGACCTATTCATTATGTAAGTGCCTGAGGTACAAGGACAGTTTAGGAATTTAATATAGGAGAAATGAAATGTTTTCATTTGGCTCCCATCTGCTTCAGAGTAACACAATTAAATACACTAGTAATATGAAGTTCTACACTTACAGGCTTGCCACAGGACCAACATTTATTAGAAATGTTCAACTGGACTCTGTGCTTCACAGAAGGGAACAAAAATTCACTGGCTTGAAACCACCTTGGGGTTATGCAAAAGGAGAATCCTTCTAATATCATGCTCCTCCCAATTTTGCATTCTCTCTCTTTCCCATATGATCCTCCTGTCTCTACATCAGTTCACCCTATTCTTTGTTTTTTTTTAAATTTTTCACATTTAAATCATTCTGAATAATGGAATATGTTGTGAGGACTCAAATCTGACTAGACTTCTTTTATTTCCTTTGTTCAAGAAAGACAGTTTCCTTTTCAAATGAGATAAATCCGCTAAAGACTTTTTAATCTATTGAAGACACTGCCTTTCAAATCATTTCATTTGGTTCTCTCTTTCTTTGGTACCTTTACTAAAATTAACTTCGAGTTTGATTCTGCAAAATCCAGGAATTTGCCTTGATCTGTAAGATCACAGATTTGGGAAATTTCTTTTTCTTCTTTTTTAATTAGGGTGAATTGACTGTCTTTATGAAGCACTAGGCTCTGAACTCTCTAGTGTGAGATCTAGCAGTGATTAAAGGCAGTAATGGCAGTAATTCAAGCTTCCTTATGCAGACAACATGGGAGAAATAAAAGTGCAAATGTTGCCAGGAGATCTGGAATCTAATCCCAAATCTGCAATTTACTTATTAGGTGATCTTTGAAATGTCACTCACCATTTCCCCATTTACTTCACAGGGATCTTGTGAATTACCAATTGAGTGAAATTAAAACTTATGAACCTTATAGAAAGGCATGCTGAAGATGATGTAAAGATGAAGATAGAGGAATAGATGAATGGATGGATAGATAGATGAATAGATTACTAAGGATTTGCAATGTGTCAGACATGATGCTAATTACTGGAGATAAAAGTACAAGTAAGCAAGATAGTCCCTGCTCCCCAAAGAGCTTATATTTGAATGGGGGAAGACAATATATAAAGCAAAACTGGAAAGAGATAGATTATGGTATGGAGATGAAAATGAAGTAGCTTGGATGTTTGCTTTCTCAAAAGAAAAATCAAAGACTCACTTATCAGAGCCTATTAATGTGGAGGAAAAATCCAAGGTGGTGAGGCAATGAGAATGTAAGCGGGAGTGCAGGCAACATGACGAAGAGATGATTGGAAGGTCAATTGAGGCAATTTGACTTATAGAAGTCAGAAGATGTGGATTCCAGTCTGGCTTTGCTTCTGAAGTGTTATGTGACTTTGGACAAGACTTCACTGCTTTGGGCTTCAGTTTCCACATCTTTAATAAAGGTGGGACCTTCCCTTTCCTATTTTCATACTTTTAACAAGGTTATCTCTTGCATCTAGGATGAACTTCCTTTTCACTCTTGCCTCTTAGAATTCATACCTTCCTTCATGATTCAGCTGATGTGCCACTTTCTACAAGTAGTCTATCTTGATATCCCCCCAGTTGTTATTGCTCTCTCCCATCTCAAATTATCATATATCCACTTATCTCCATAAATTTTGTATATCTTTAGTAGATTGTAATCTCCTTGAGGATAAGGACTCTTTTCCCCCTTTATTTTCCTAGCACTTAATACATATCTTTGTATGTAGCATGAGTCTAATAAATAAATATCAAATTTAGACCATCTATACAATTCTTCCCTGTTCTTGGAAATCCTCATCATCCTTTACTGACAACAGTGTACTTTATAGATATCCTTTATAAAATGTGACATCCATCACTGAGTATGTATAAAGCCCTCCCAAGCACTCCCCACTAAAAGTGATCTCTCTCTGCTCTGAACATCTGTAGCACTTTCCTGTCAAATGGCATTTATCATTCTGCTTATATTCTAGTTATTTGTGTAAATGCACTTACAGCCTCCCCCATTTACTCTTACTCTAAATTTAACCTCTTTGAGGGCAGGAAACAAATTTGTCTTTATGTTCCTTATAACACTGCACTAGGATTTTGACATAGTAGAAGGTTAATAAATGCAAAATTTATTAAAAAGGTAACACAGGTCATATGGTTAGTACCACATTTAAAGATATATTAGCCTTGTGAATCATGTCACACAAGATTTTTACTGTTTATGTTTGAGAGACCCATGATGGGACTCATGCAATAATAAGCCATATAATAATTTGGATCTTTTATATAGGGCACTCTGATCGACTATTCACAAATAATTCTTAAATCTGTCTATTCCTTGGTTTTAAATTATTCTGTAAATCTACCAGGTTCTCATCATCTCTATCTTGTACATTCCTGGCATTCAATAAAATAGAGTCCTGAATGGAACCCTTTCACCACTGTAAAGGTAATTTATTTTCCTGGGGTTGAGTTCTAGCCCCTATTACTATTGCACTGGGAGCCTAGAACCAGACAAAAGAAGGCAGAGCACAGAGACTCGACTCTCCTTGGGAACTTTTTTAAATATCTGCTTTTCTTTAAGAAAATCAGTGGCTGAACATAGATACTGGTTTCTCAGGTTTCAATGACAGGATGTACTAATGGACATCTTTTAGAAGAGACAGTATAACTACTGTCTTGCTTTCTGCAGTTCTCTTAAAATTTGAAAGGCAATAAATTACAAAGAACAGGTCATACTAACCTTTGAGTGGCCCACAATTCCAAAGGGTGACCAGTATGTGGAAGTCTATATTTGCTGGCTCAGAGAATCTGAACCATTAAATATCCTATTTGTGCATATTATTAGGTTATTGGTTTGTGTGCCTTACATATAAAGACAGGTGGAAGTAGAAAAATAGACAGGTAGATAGAGAAAAACAGTCAAAATGGTGGGAGGGAACAGGGAGAAACAAATGTAGACAAAAATCATGAGGGTATGTGAGACAGAGACAGACAGATGTAGAGACAGATGGCAGGAGACACAATGAAAAAAAAGCAGAAGGGGAAAAGGTAATTGCAAAAAAAGTTTACCACAAATTTCTCTGATAAAAGTCTCATTATAAGAAACTAGTTTTGAGTTTATAATATTAAAAGTCATTATCCAATAATAAATGGCCAAAGAACATGGAAGGAAGAAATTCAAGCTGTAAACATGCATATGAAAAAGGGACTAAATCACTAATAGAGAAATGCACAGTAAAACAACTTAAAGGTTTCATTTCACATCTGTCAGAATGGCAAAGATGATGAAAGACAAAAATGACAAATGTTGGAAGGCTGTGGGAAAATAATTACCCTTATATGTTGTTTATGGAGCTGTAAATGGGGCCAACAATTCTTGAAAGCTATTTGGAATGATGGCCCCCAAATTACTGAAATGTGCATACTCTTGGATCGAGCCATCACTGCTAGGCCTAAGGGATCAAAGAAAGATAAAGCAGACCTATATGTATAAAAATATTTATAGAAGCTCCTTTTTTGTAATAGCAAAAAACTTGTAAATTAAAGAGATGTCCTTCTACTGGAGAATGGCTAAACAAATTGTGGTATATAGTGCAGAAAATTAGTGTGATGTTAGAAATTATGAAATAGACAGTATCAGAGGAAATTGGTAAGACCTTTATGAAATGATGCAGGATGAAGTGAACAGACATAGGAAGACAGTATCAGAGGAAATTGGTAAGACCTTTATGAAATGATGCAGAATGAAGTGAACAGACATAGGAAAACAAATTGTGCAATAATAAGAATATTATAGAGGCAAAATAACTTTGAAAGACATAGAACTCTGACCAATGGGGTTTAACCAGGAGTTCAAAAGATTGAAGATGAAAATGTCCATTCATCTTCTGACAGAAAGATGATGAATGTAAAAAATAGACAGAGACCTACATTTTTAGATATGGCTAACATGGGAACTTGTTTTGCTAGACTATGTAGAAAGGTATTGAGGGATTTGGGTTTTTTGTTTTTCATTTGCTTGATGAGGGGGTGAATAGTAGGAAAGACAGATTAAATACTTGTTATTGGAAATTTTTTGAAAAATTAAAAAGAGGCACTCAAAGAATAAGGAAAACAGGGAAGAGGAACAATCAGAGGAAGTTTAGAGAGAGGAACAGAGAAAAAGGAAAGAAAGAAGGAAAGAAAAAGGAAGGAAGGAAGGAAGGAAGGAAGGAAAGAAGGAAGGAAGGAAAAAAGGAAGGAAGGAGGGAAGGAAGGAAAGAAGGAAGAAGGGAAGGAAGGAAGGAGGGAAGGAAGGAAGGATAGATAGATGAGAGAGAAGAGGACAAAGAGAAAAAGAGAAAGAGATAAAGGCTGAGGAGGATGCAAAAAGAAGGAGAAAGAGAAACAGATATAGACAGAATTAGGCAAAAAAAGAGCTCCCACAGATAAGTTCACACATTTGGTAAGGAACAGATTATTGATGTGTTCCTGGAGATGTCTTTCTGATGACGCCCATTTATCACTTTAACATTCTTGTATCTTTTGTGTCCTTGGTTGCTGTCTCTCAGGCCTCCTGATCTTTACCACATACGCCTTCTTGGATGGTGTTGAGCAACTAGGTGGCACAGTGGATGGATTCCTGGGCCTGTAATCAGGAAGACTCCTTTTCATGAATTCAAATCTGGCCTCAGATACTTTCTAGCTGTGTCACTTAATTCTGTTTGCCTCAGTTCCTCAACTTGTAAAATGATTTGAAGAAGAAAATGGGAAATCATTCCAGTATCTTTGCCAAGAACACCTCAGAGAGAGTCATGGAGAGTCTAACAAAGAATGAAAAATACCTGAACAATAGATGCTGTTGGAGTGGGGCTATCCATGGTGCTGACAAATAACCTTTGCTTGCTTTTCCTCCGACCCATGAAATCCTGCCTCTACCACCTCCCTTACTTCAACTTCTTTGGGAACATTTGCCCGTCACAATCACTTATCTGATGACCTTCATCATACCAAATTCTAAGTAATGTTGCCTTTGGCACTTTAGCCCCATGATTAGCTTCATTTTGAGCTCCAGCTTGAGAATAATCAGAAAGTGGAGGATTCTTGCAATGAGTCAGAGGTGGGGAAAATGAGTATTTCTCTGTTGTAATTTTCTTATATGAAGTGGAGAGCTTATAAAAATCAGTATCATCTTGGCCTTAAGCTTATGCAATTCCTTTGTGCTTCTCATTTCATCTTTTCCTGCCATTCTCTTCCTTCTTTAAACATTTATTAATGTATTTGTCTAAGGTACTGTGCTAAGTCATACTGATACCAACATTTTAAGGATTGATTTAAAGGAAAATTCTCCTCCTTTTCCAAGTGGGGACTTTCCTAAGGAAACTTTCACTGTGAGAAGTAATAAAGTGTGGTGCAGAGGGGGCTAAATCTGGATCCATGAGGTTTGAGTTGCAATCTAGTTTAGTTATTTACTCCATTTAGTGTGACCTTCATTTAATTTCTTTGGATCCCAGTTTCATCTTCTGTTAAAATAAGAATGTGACATCGGATTACCTCTAAGGTACCTTCCAGTTCTAAATCTATGAAATTCATGATAGTGAGGATCAAATAAAATAATAATTTTAAAGTATCTAGGCTAGTGTCTGACATATAGTAAGTGCTACATAAATGTTATCTGCTTTTATTATTGCAATTATTACACCAGGCCCCAATTTTATTTATTTCTAATATAAAGATATTGGTAGTTAGGTGGCACAGTGGATAAAATGCCTGGCCTGAAAAATGTTTGTGGCAGCCCTTTTTATAGTGGCAAGAAACTGGAAACTGAGTGGATGTCCATCAATTGGAAAATGGCTGAATAAATTATGGTATATGACTGTTATGGAATATTATTGTTCTGTAAGAAATGACCAGCAGGATGATTTTAGAGAGGCCTGGAGAGACTTGCATGAATTGATGCTGAGTGAAATCAGCAGAACCAGGAGAGCATTATACACAGCAACAAGACTATACGATGATCAATTCTGATGGACATGGTTCTCTTCAACAATGATGTGATTCAAACCAATTCCTTTTGTTCAGCAGTGAAGATAGTTATATACATCCAGAGAGAGGCCTGAGGGAACTGAGTGTGGACCACAAAATAGCATTTTAACATTTTCTGTGAATATTTCCATGCATTTTGTTTTCCTTCTTAGGTTGTTTTTTTTTCTTCTCTCTTTTTAGATCTGATGTTTCTTGTGCAGTAAGATAACTATATAGATATGTATACATATATTGGATTTCTCATATAATTTATCATATTTAGCATGTATTAGATTACCTGTCATCTAGGGGTGGAGGGTGGGGGGAAGGAGGGGAAAGCTTGGACCAAAAAAAAGGTTTTTGCAAAGGTCAGTGTAGAAAAATCACTCATATGTTTGGTAAATAAAAAGCTTTTAATTAAAAAAAATGCCTGGCCTGGAGTCATGAAGATGAGTCTTTCTTACTTCAAATCTGTCTTCACATACTGTCTAGCTATATAACCGTAGACAAGTCACTTAATTGTTTGCCACAGTTTCCTCTTCTTTACAATAAGCTAGAGAAGGAAATGGCAAGCTACTACAATATCTTTGCTAAGAAAATCCTAACTGGGTTTTCAAAGAGTCATACATGACTGAAACAACTGAACAACAATAACATAATATAAAGCTATAATTCACTTTACTTAATTGAGGTGTCATTGAAAAGTTAAATTTAAATCAGTCTGAAAAAATTAAGCCATATTTTATATGTCCCAGGAAAGGTAAATTTCAAAAATAGGTGCTTTCATGTCTCATTTATGTAAATCTTCTCTTTAATGGTAAAGATCAGTTTATTTACATCTTATTAAGCACAAACCTGTTCTTCTGTAAATCTTCATGGGAGGGGGAGTCTATCCAGTGTTGTTGGGACCTTCCTTTAGAGGTTTGATTTTGCCTGTTCATGGATGGAGCATGGAGTCTACCTTCTCTCCTCTGCAGTTGCTATATGAGCAAACTATTGGCTTTCTGGGGCCTTTGATGCTCTTTATTCCATGCTATCCTTTCTTGGTGACATGTTGTATCCTACTTACTATTCTTCAAAATGAAGTCTCAGGATTGAAAAGAATCTCAGAAAACATTTGATTCAACTCATTTCTCAATGCATAAATTTTCTTTTCAATATAACCAAACTCTACTTGAAGACCGTTAGGGACAGTGAGCTCACTATTTTATTTTTGAGGGTCTCCAATTGTTAGGACAGTCTTCCTTATAGTAAACTATAACCTATAACTCCTGCTTCTTAATCTCCTTCTTGTCTCTGAACCCAAATCATTCTCCTTCCATGTGATATTCCTTCCTATATTTGAAGATAGCTGGCAAAAAGGCAATGCAAAAAAAGTTGATAATCATTCTTTTAAGTTCTTATTTTTAAGTAAATATTTTTAGGCTTAGCCTGATTTCTTTTAGCATCCAGATACTATTATATCTGAGACTTTAAAAATACCGCTGAGATTGATGTGGGTAGAGTACCAAAGATGTAGCCCCAAGTTCTTTTAGAAAAGCCATTACAGACTTGTCTAACCCCAACTAAACTCAAGGTGTAAAATATATCTATGTCACATAAGGTGACATAAGAGGTCCAGACACATATGACTCTATTGATAACATAGGGGTCAGCAGCTTGGGGAAAACATACATGATACATCAAGAATTTTTAGGGTCCCCAAAGTGTTATTCATAGCCTTTCTGAAACCCAGACACTTGTCTGGATCTGAGTTACCCTTTAAAGGTAACAAGAATTGCTACAAAGCTAGATAATAGAATCCAGTTAATAACTCTATCCATTTGTATCCTCCTTAAATCCTCCACTACTTGGCACCTGTATACATTCATAATATAACTATGAGCAATATAGCATTATTTCTTGCAGACATGATGAATCAAATTCCAACCTTACCTCTCCCTTTCCCCAGAGCCCCTACTTACTCCTGGATGAATTTGCAAGCTGATATGAAAGAAATAATTAGTTGCCTAAAATCTTCTATATCACATATTATTGGCCAAGGAGACTGAGAAAAACTAAGACTCTTTGGTATCCCAACAAAGAAGACACTGTTTCAATTTTAAGGTCTTGGATAAAAAGCTGCATTACTGTTAAAAGTACTAAATAATTACAATAATATTATTCCCAGAATTAAAGATCCAACTGGAAATTCACCAGTACCTTATCTAATTCTTCCACGATCCCTGTGAGTTGTGTAATTATAAGGAGGATTAAACAGCTGTTGCCATTCCAATTTGGAGAATCTCACTAAATACCAATTAATGTGCCTCTTTCTGGATGGCTGTCATGATACCTGCAGTGCACATTCTGTTGCAACTCAGAAATTCAGAAACAAGGGGAAGCAAAGAAGAGTCATACCTGAGAGTTGCTCTAATCTAGCAAAAAGATTTCTGATAAGGAATCAGAAGACCTGGAACAATTTCTCAGTGTTTTGGACACATAGATGGATTTTGCATGAATCTACCCCCCACATACAATCTGATGCTCTGGGATCCTGGGGTCCCTAAGTACCAACCTCCCATACCTCACCCATCAGGGTTTTGACTTTTCTTACGCTCTGCCACTTTGCCCAACTTTGCCATGTACTGTGTGTGCAACTTTGGCAAGCAACTTGAGCTCTCTGGGTCTCAGTTTCTTTATCTGAAACTTGAGGGGATTAGCTTTTGAGATCCCTTCCAAATTTAAAGCCTGTGATCCCATGATCTGCAGTTTCTTTTGTTATTTTCTTATATAAACCTTTGAGCAAAAGAACAACTGGGGATTTTCCATTTCCAATTGCTTGCATCTTACGCACATTTAGAGAGGCTGCAGGGAGTGATGAGAACTTGGTCATAAATTCAGATAAGGTGACAAGTCCCCAGTGAGGGTTAAGCTGTTCAAAGAAACCTCATAGTGAGTCTTGGCTTTTGTTCAAAGGCACTACTAGTTAGTGATAATTTTGGCAATGTTTGTAAAAAAAAGGTCTCTTTTCTCCTCAATGTTATCATCATCATTCTCATCTAGTATCTGTAATGCAGCCATACAATAAAAACTTACTTTATTTAGAGCTTTTACATTTGCAAAGTGCATATATATGTTGTTTCATTGCGCCTCATACAAACCTTGGTGAGATAGGTACTAATAAGTGTCCCCCACAGCTCAGGGAAATTGACTGGCTTGCTGATGGTCACACAGCTAGTAACTTTCAGGACTGGAATTTGAACCCAGGTTTTCTTAACTCCAAGTAAGGTATTCTATCTAGCATATGGTACTGTATTCTTTCTATATGTATGTGACACTGTGCTGGGTGCCTGAAATATAATAAGTGCTTAAAAATGCTTGTTGATGGCTGGTACAAAGTAAATGCATATCAATTCAATGGGGAGGGCACTAAAAATAGGGGAGGGGTTCAAGGAGGAGCCAATATAGGAAGTGGCAGTAGAGATGATCTTGGAAAAAAAAGCTAGGTTTTTTTTTTGTTCTGAGTCTTCACTCAACACATGATTAATGTAGAAATATGCTTAACATGACTGCACATGTATAACCTATATCTGCTTGCTTACTGGAATAGGGGAGAAAAGGGAGGAGGAAAAACAATTTGCAGCTCAAAATCCTATAAAGATTTTTTGGAAAAGAATAAAATACTATTAAATAAAAAAAGAAAGAAAGAAAGAAGCTAGGGATTCTGTTGCTCTTGAATACCAGAGCCAGTCAGGATTCTATACCTCCATGTTTCAGTGATACCTAAATGGTCAAATTTGCTGCCTTGTGTTAGGATCTTGACTCTCATTGCTTATTGGGCATGGTTCATATATCTGTATGGAGACATTTAAGACAACTAGTTTTATTGTCTCTTTTCTGGGATTTTGTTTCCTAGGAATTTGGGGGCATTCTTACTGCTAGACTACTTTCTATTTTAAGCTACTTCATGGTAAGCTTCATAGGTAGAAGTAAAACAAATCATTTCCTCTTTCATTTTTTATTATATCACTTTGTATTAGATTTACAAAATTTCAGGTAAATACATTTTTCATAGTATATTAGTTTCACTCCATTATTGGCCAAGATTCAATTATTACTGCATTTTAAGCCATGATATAGAAATCCCAAATCCATTCTCAAGCAATACTTTTTAACAAGCTGTCCCCTTCTCCACTATGCCTTTCTCGCCACCCCCAGTCCCTTACCTGTAATCAGCAGCATCATTGAAAGCACCACCTATCCTCCTAAAATTTTCAATTTTTCTTGTCCCAGATGTTACAATCCTTAGCAGCACTTTCTAAATGCTGTCCATATCATCTGTTCCCACAGGATCAGAAGTAAATACTCTTTCACACAATAAAGTTCTATTCTATACTATCACAAACATCTATGGGCCAGCTTCATTAATTACCTGGTTCATCAATAGCTATTATCAGGAGAATATCCTGACGCTTTCTTATAAACCACATTGATGAGGGGTTAGGAGCCCTCTTTACCTTAGCACATAACAAACATTATATTTAGGTCTGTCAAGTGGTAATAGCATGACTAAATGGGTTAGCTGAGAATTCCCATGGTCTGCTATTTGGAGACAGAAAATAAGTTTGGTAAGAACTGAAGGCTTGCATTCTCCAATTGACAAATGGTCAAAAGATATGAACAGACAATTTTCAGACGAAGAAATTGAAACTATTTCCGGTCACATGAAAAGGTGCTCCAAGTCACTATTGATCAGAGAAATGCAAATTAAGACAACTCTGAGATACCACTACACACCTGTCAGATTGGCTAAAATGACAGGAAATGATAATGATAACTGTTGGAGGGGATGTGGGAAAACTGGGACACTGATACATTGTTGGTGGCACTGTGAACGGATCCAACCATTCTTGGAGAGCAATTTGGAGCTATGCTCAAAAAGTTATCAAACAGTGCATACCATTTGACCCAGCAGTGTTTCTACTGGGCCTATATCCCAAAGAGATTTTAAAGGAGGGAAAGGGACCCACATGTGCAAAAATGTTTGTGGCAGCCCTTTTTGTAGTGGCAAGAAACTGGAAATTGAAAAGATGCCCATCAATTGGAGAATGGCTGAATAAATTATGGTATATGAATGTTATGGAATATTATTGTTCTGTAAGAAATGACCAACAGGAGGATTTCAGAGAAGATTGGAGAGAATTGCATGAACTGATGCTGAGTGAAATCAGCAGAACCAGGAGAACATTATACACAGCAACAAGACTATATGATGATCAATTTTGATGGACATGGTTCTCTTCAACAATGATGTGATTCAAACCAGTTGTTCTGCGATGAAGATAGTCATATACATCCAGAGAGAGGCCTGTGGGAACTGAGAGTGAACCACAACACAGCATTTTAACGCTTTCTGTGAATATTTCTATGCATTTTGTTTTCCTTCTTAGGTTGTTTTTTTTCTTCTTCTCTTTCTAGATCTGATGTTTCTTGTGCAGTAAGATAACGGTATAGATATGTATACATGTACTGTATTTGTCATATAATTTATGCTATCTAGCATATATTGGATTACCTGTCATCTAGGGGTGGGGGTGGGGAGAAGGAAGGGAAAATTTGGGGGAAAAAAAGGTTTTTTTTTGCAAGGGTCAATGTTGAAAGGTCACTCATGTTTTGTAAATAAAAAGCTTTATATAAAAAAAAAGAACTGAAGGCTTGGATGAAAGAATAGTGGGGAGAAAGCTTAGAAAGATAGCTTGTGAAGGTCATTGGATTTCAGATGATGGACTGTTGGCATTGGCAAGCTGATCGGTTTTTGCACAGGTCAGTGACATGCAGAGTGAAATTTGGGGAAATTAATCTGGTGGTTGTATTGGGAATGGATTCAGGGGAGAAGCTGGATATGGACACGCAGTAAGACTCCATTGCCATAGGCAATGCAATAAAAGTGTCTTAGCTCCTGTCCAGTTGGTATCACCTTGAAGGTACTGGGATGGATGAGATGCAGCCCTGGAAGTTTGCATTATCTTGGAAAAGAGTTTAACAATGTACTTTGTATTGTGTGCTAATTCTATCACCATAGGTGGCACATATGGGACATGTTACGAAGCTTGGTATGATGGGACTTGGCAACTGATCAGCTATGAAGGAGGAGAGGGAATGAGTTAGAGGGGCACATAGACTGTGAGATTTCTGCACATTTATTTTCAGAAGGAAAGTAGTCAATGGAGAGATGGAATGACTAAAGATGTAAGAAAGAAAGTCAATGTTTCATGAAGCAAGATCCTACAGAAAGCAAGAGAGGATGAGTTCAGGAGCAGAAGTTGGGAGTCAGAATTGGAAAGGACATAGTTTTTTCCTCAGTGAGTGGAAAAATAAAAGATAGAGAGGTATTTTGAAGAAAAGCCTAAGAGAATAACTTCAGGGCTTCAGAGACTTAAGGAAGAAGGAAAGGGGTCAGGCCAGAACCATATAAGGTTGCCATTTAGGAGATATTGAGTGAAGGATAGATACCCTTTTTGGAATAAGCCTATCATTTAAAATTTGAGCATTGAATACCTTTGTCAGGCAAAACAGCCAGAAAGGTCTGTGATTCAGTGAGGCAGTATGATAAGAACCCTGATCTACCTCCAGTGGGTGTTAGGGGGAAAAGTTGCCCATGGAACACTTTTTGAAGAGAAGTCTCTGTAAATGGTAACAAAGAAAAAACACCTTGTGATCACTATATAGGAGTGTTATCACACTACTCTGCAGGAAAGGAAAAATGAAAAGATTTTTCTGGCCCAGCTAGATTTTCCTGAATGTTTGATTTTGGTCTTTGACTTCTGTTCAAATCAAAAGGCCAGTTCATCTCCTGTGGAAACTTAAATTTGAATATGAAAAGTCAGAATCAAAATATAGTTTTCACTTTGAAATAATACTTAACTGCCCCCCTCATATCTGGTCATGTTTAAAAAAATTTCCTATGAAGTTAACTATTTATTTAAAACAAACATTCTCATTATTTATCACTTGCCCAATTCAATTTAACAAAAATTTATCAATATCTACAGTGTGCATAGCATTGAGGATATGAACATTTATGTACCTACTATGTGCTAGGCATTGTGCTAAACATTAGATACAAAGACAAAATCAAAATTTCCTGGCGTTGAGGAACTTAAATTCTACCAAGGGGGATTAGGGGATATTTCTTGGAAAACTTGACCCCTGAGCTGAATTTACACTTTTAGGATCATACACCACCCAAAGTATCTAGATACCTTATCCAGGATCAGAATTATTTGATTATATTCCTATCTTCTCATTTCATTTGCTTTAAGAGAAGAAGAATGTGTCAAACAGCTTTGAATTCTATTGAAAAAGATAAATAACCATTTTGATAAATGTTACCAAATCATAGATTTAGAAGGCACCTCAAGAGAGGTCCTTTAATCTGTACCTTTAATCTGAACAAATGTGCCTTTAGGCACATTAGTACCTCTTAGGACAAATGGTTACCACATCTATTTTAAAACGCTCTCCAGGAATAGAGATTCCACCATCTCTCTTTGTAGCCTGTTTCAGTACGTTCAATCAGCTTTCCTGCCAGGAATTCTTCCTTCTGTCTAACTGGATTCTCTCCTGTGCAAATTTTGGTACCTTAACCTCTTCAATGGAGATGAATTCTTTTCATTTTAACTATTACGCAAAATTATTAAGTTAAACCATCCTCAGTCCTGAAGTTGCCCCTTGGTAGCCAGTTATGGTATCAGGGAAGCAGATTCACCCTCTAGCTCTAAGGAACCATAGAGCAACATTGTCTTTCAGTTAATCAACCACTTAATACTTAGCAAATGGTTGTTACTGAAGCACTGTAGTAGATACCCTGTGGAATACAAATGCATTGGGTTTACGGTCTCTTTAGGAGATAAATAGCTCATAAGACAGGGGGGAACACGACCACTGATGATGGCACTCTAATGTAGATGCCAGTTGAAGGCGAATGTTTGGAGCATACCTGATGAGATACGAGGCATAAACTGTTGGGGAAGATAGGATGCAGGAAGATTCAAGCTGTGGGAGAAAAAAAGCAGAAAGCAGGCATGGAGCCAGGAAACTACCCTCAGCTGTGTCTAATGACTGTCGCTACTGACAGGAACCTTTTCCTCTAAAGGCTACAAATGTTTCCCCAGCTGTGGTTCCTCTATGAGAAGCCATATTGGCAAGATTTCAATGCTTTTCACGTCCATTGCAGAGCTGTAAGGTATTTTAGACTTAAAGTCGAAGGATTTTGCTGCTGAATAGGTTATTAATACCCCTTTTAACTTGTGACATGTCAGTTCAGTATGTTGACAAAGTAGAAGAAATAGGAATACAAAGAGTGGAACCCTAAAACTTTTCCCTCTCCTACTAACTTACAGTGTCCTGTATAGTGACTGGCACATAGTGATGCTTAACAAATACTTCCTTTCTTGATTCTAATGCTAGATTGATAAAATAAGACGAGAACAAGCATTACCTTGATAGTAGAGAATATATAGTTTGGGAAATGGGTGGTAAAGGCTTGATTCCTATTTCTTGTTATATACTTTGCATCCTATTTAAGAGGATTTTCTTTTGCATTGCTGTGAAGTCATGTAATCATCCCTGGCTGCTCAGGGGATTCTAAAAGATGTTCAAAGAAAAGTGAAGGTGATTGAATAAACATTGAATCTAAACAGGTTTTAGGAAGCTGGTGGACAAAGAACAAAGGAGAGTCACTACCTTCCAAAATACTCTGTTTCAAAATCATGTTCAAAATGTTGCCCACATATTCAGACTGGATGATATTGATTCTTAGTAACATCGCTTTTAAAAGATTTACAAAATCTTTTCTTCAAAACAATCCCATAGACTAGAGAATGCAACAAAGAAACTGAAGCTCAGAGAGGCTTAGATATTTGCCCAGGATCACACTGTTAGTAAATATTGGGCCCAATTTATGAGCCCAGGTCTCCTACCTGCAAATTCAATATATTCCAAAAGGGAAGAATTTGGAGTAAGAAATGAAGTTGTATAGATGCTTAATTTAAGGATAATCTTTCTTGTCCACAGAGCTACATCTCCATCTTACCTGGCTGGCCTTGGGAAGTTTCCCATAATTGGAGGACTTCAGATGAAGCTTAGAGGGTTGATTCTTGGGGATCATGTAATGAGAATTTTTCTCATATATAGGTTTGACTAGGTAATATTCTTTCCAACTCTGAGCTTCTGGGATTCTAATTTTCTCCACCATACCAAATGAATTTCATAAAAAGTGCCCTGAAAGCTATAAATATATAAAAAAATTATAAAAACTGTATATAAACAAATGTAAGAACCTCAATAAATATGATGCTCATTGCTACAAGTCCTGATCAATTGATTAGATAATATTTGAAAAAATGGACAGGATGCCAAATGTTTGAATAAAACTTAAACTTCATTATTATTTGAAAAAGGAGAATGAGACTCCCAGTAACTACTGATCCCTCGATCCAATTTTCTATTTGTAAAATTCTTGTGAAAATGAATTACAGAGGCATTAACATATTCCTACCACCATATACCAAGATAAGGTCAAAATGGGTTCATGATTTAGACATAAAGAATGATATTATAAGCAAATTAGAGGAACATAGGATAGTTTAACTCTCAGATCTGTGGAGAAGGAAGGAATTTGTGGCCACAGAAGAACTGGAATTCATTATTGAACACAAAATAGATCATTTTGATTATATTAAGCTAAAAATTTTTTTTAATACAAACAACACTAATGCAGATCAGATTAGAATGGAAGCAATAAATTGGGAAAATATTTTTACATTCAAAGGTTCTGAAAAAGGCCTCATTTAAAAAAATATAGAGAGAATTGACTAAAATTTATAAGAATTCGAGCCATTCTCCAATTGATAAGTGGTCAAAAGACGTGAACAAACAGTTTTCAGATAAAGAAATGGAAACCATTTCTAATCATATGAAAAGGTGCTCTAAATCACGATTGATGAAAGAAATGCAAATCAAGACAACTCTGAGGTACCATTACATACCCCTCATATTGGCTAAGATAATAGGAGAAGATAATAATGAATGTGGGAGGGGGATATGGGAAAATGGGACCACTAATATAATGTTTATGGAATTGTGAAGTGATCCAACTATTCTGGAGAGCAATCTGGAACTATGCCCAAAGGGCTATCAAAATGGGCATACCTTTTTACCCAGCAGTGTTTCTATTGGGCCTATATCCCAAAGAAATCTTAAAGGAGGGAAAGGGATGCACATGTGCAAAAATGTTTGTGGCAGCCCTTTTTGTAGTGGCAAGAAACTGGAAATTGAATGGATGCCCATCAATTGGAGAATGGCTGAATAAATTATGGTATATGAATGTTATGAAATATTATTGTTCTATAAGAAATGATCATTTTCACTCTTTTTGTTGTTTGCTTGCATTTTATTTTCTTTCTAATTTTTTCTTTTTGATTAGATTTTTCTTGTGCAGCAAGATAATTATATAAATATTTTTGCATATATTGGATTTAACATATATTTTTATCATATTTAATATATACTGGATTACTTGCCATCTGGGGAGGAAGTGGGGGATAAGAGGGGAAAAGTTGGAACACAATGTTTTGCAAGGATTAGTGTTGAAAAATTATCCATGCACATGTTTTGAAAATTAAAAAGCTTTAATAAAAAATAAAAAAGATGGCGGGAAATAAAGAGAAATGAAGGAGAAACCATAAAAAAGGAAAATGAATTACAGGCCATCTTAATGAAAGCATGAGAAGACAACAGGCAAGCTTTGGAAAAGGAAACTCTCTAGCATAAATCTTTACCTTCATTCACAATTGACTGAAAGCTATAGACCAGACCTTCTTAAATTGTGGAGTTACATATCTGAATGTGGGATTAACAAAAAATTTGTCAGCAATAAAAGGTACCAAATATTACAGCAAGATTTAATTCTTTATGTAAAAATAAATAAATAAATACATCCATCTCATTAGTATGCAATTTGCTTTTGTCTTTAATAAGTGGTAAAATATATATATACATACATATACACCAAAGAATTATTTAAAAATAAATTTCTATATAATTTATTATTAGTAAATGTTAAATTTGTATATCTATTTTGCATATCTATATACCCAGCATCATGTAAAAAAAAATCTTGGGTGAAAAGGGGTCATGAGTAGAAAAACGTTTAAGAAGACCTGGTAAGACAACACAAAAGCCCACTGTGAGGATTTTTTTTTGAGTAAGGATTAAACATAAAAAATCATTTGTACCCAACACAAAGACTGGAAGTTCTTTGCACCAAGGAAATAATAGGCTAATAAATTTGGACCATAATAATAAGTATATATGTAGTTACATGTAATTTTCAAAAATGTAAATAGATATAAACATAGTCTGAAATTAGAAAAAAAGGAAAAGACAACAAAACTTTGACTCCATAGACTCAATTAATTTTTCATGGTTATGCCCCAAAATACATATTCTTCTGCAGCCTGAGTGCATTTCCCCTCGTCCAGAAAACACACAGCAAGCTCAATTGTTAGTTTTCATGCTTATCAGAGTTCTTAAGTCTTTCTAATTTATTTTATATTGTTGCTGTTATTGCACAAATTGTTCTTTGTTCTATTCATTTTATTCTGCATCAGTTCATAAAAATCCTTTTTATCACTACTTATACTTAGGTGGCACAGTGGAGAGAGTTCAGGGCCTGGAGCCAGAAAAACCCAAGTTCAAATGTGATCTCAGCCACTATTTAGTTGTTTAACTATGTGCAAGTCACTTAATTCTGTTTGCCTCAGTTTTCTCATCTATAAAAGGAGTTAGAAAAGGAAATAGTAAATGTTCCAATATCTTAGCCAAGAAAACTTCAAAAGGGGGTCATGAGGGATTGGAAACAGCTGAAAACAATTGAACAAGAACAAAATAGCACAAAGGTATTCTGCTATATTTGAATTGTTCAATCATTTTTTAACTGATGGGTTTTTGTTAGGCTGTTTTTCAGTCACATCCAACCTTTGTCATCCCTTTTGAGGTTTTCTTGGCAAAGATATTGGAGTGGCTTGCCACTTTCTTCTCCAGCTCATTTTACAGATTATGAAGAATCTCAGAAGTTGCTAGTCATCCAAAGGGTACTGTAGAAGTGAATAGTGGTTGTGAATAAGTCACAGTGTCTTACCAATGAAAACAGGTACAGAAGTGATGTAAAGAAGATGATGTACTCCCGGAAAAGGAGTTGGACTGGTTATAATATCAGTCAAAAAAAAAAACCAAACAATTAACAACCCAGTGAAGTGGATAGGGTGCTAGATTTGGAATCAGGAAGGCCTGCTTCTGTCACTTATTAGCTGTGTGACTCTGAGTAAATCACTTAATCTCGCTGAGCATCAATTTCCCTGAATGGAAAATAAAGATATTGGACTCAATGGCCAAAACAGGTCTCATTGAACTCTAAATCTATGATCCTTTCTCCTATATAGAATCTAGCAAGGGTCAAGTGACTCTTACAGAAAAGTCCTCAAGATACTAGATTGACCCCTGTGTTAAGAATTGTATTAGATGAAAATTTTTACTACAAGTACCCAAATCACTGAGGCTACATAGATCAAAGGAAATACTTTAGAAAGCTATAGTGTAGTTACATGCTTTATGATTTAGTAAATATGGCATTGTTGTTATCATTATGAAAAGTTTGACCTTTACACATAAATTTCTATGGGAGATTCAGATATGATTTGTATTGCTTTGATTTATCTGCTAAGCTTTACTGAATGTCAGGGAATCTGTAGATTCACATTGGTGGAGGGAATTTCCATACCTTAAGTTCCCTGTACTGCTGAAATTATAGCTCTAGAGAAAAACAATCCAAACCCTTCATGATTAGGGTTGGAGAAGTCCCAACAAGGCGCCAGCCTCCCACACTTCTATGAGCTAAGTGCCATTGTCACCATTTCTAAAAAGCTGGCTCTGGGATTTCATTGACCAAAGAATCAGAAAGAAACCCTTCCTTCCAAAGCAGTTTCACACCTTCTGTGGCAGGTGAGAGTTTTAGAGAACTGCTTGAGGAACTGAAGAATTAAATGCTTTAACCAATGTCATCCCACAGCAAAGGCAGGGCTTAAATAAAATTCTGCTCAATTCTATCCCCTACTCCATGCTGCCTCTTGTCCCCATTTTACAGATGAGGAAACTGAGATCTAGAGAGGTGAAATGAATTGCTTCTGATTGCATACTCATTAGTGGTAAAACACAGATTAGAGGGTTCCTGATTCAGGTCTTTTCTCCTTGCATCACACTGATTTAAACTGGGGCTTCCAGCTTTTCCCTGGTGGGGTCTGACATTTGATTAAGACATCCCTGTTGCTCCAGTTCTTGAAGGATAAAGAAGAAGGCTCCTTTAGCATTTTAAGGGGAGTCACCAGGGTGAGGTTTCCTTGGGATTTTTCCAGAATGACAAATTAGAAATTGTGAGATTTCATGTTTTGAGTTCATCGCTTCTGCCCATCAGGACAATAGGATGGGTTTATCAGTCAGACTGATTGGCATAATTACAATCTATGCCACCCAAAATGTGCCAGGTGTTAATGGCATACATGCCCAGCAATCTCAAATCTGATGAATTTTTTGTAGACACATAATTGCCAGGTAAATAATTGAAGGTCAACTCAAAACAGAAAAGATAGGGGAAGCTAGATGGTGCAGTGGAAAGAGCACCAGTCCTGAAGTCAGGAGGACCTGAGTTCAAATCTGGTCTCAGACATTTAACATTCCCTAGCTGTGTGACCCTGGGCAAGTCACTTAACCCCAACTGCCTTAGCAAAAAACAAAAAAAACCAGAAAAGACAGAAACATCCAGTTTTAGAGTCAGAGGCACCTGAGATCCACCCTCCATTTTGTGAAGGTGAAGAAAAGTAGCAAGAAGATTTGTGGGTGCTATGGCCAAATGAGTATTAAACTTGGAGTCCTGGGAACTGAGTTCTAATTCTGACACCAGTTACCTGTGTGGCCTTGGGTAAAACACCATGAATATGAAAATGAAACAGTCCCTGCCCTTGAGGAGTTTACATTCTACTGCTATGAAAGCAGAGAGCTAAAATATAAGAATACATCTACATAAGTATATATGTATGTATATAAGGTAAACATATGAAAAGGTATATGTATATTATCCATATGTACATGTGCATATTTAATAAAATATATGTTATTGATGTGCATATGTGTGTGTATATATGTGAGTATGTATCTATGCATGTATGTATGTATATGTATCTCAGCTGGATTAGTGATTTAATTGGTATGGATAGTACCTACTGACGAATTCCTTCTACCATTTCAGAGAAGCACCTTCTTTGAAACTTATAATCTTAGGGGCAGCTAGGTTGTGCAGTGGATAGAGCACCAGCCCTGAAGTCAGGAGAACCTGACTTCAAATCTGGTCTCAGACACTTAACACTTCCTAGCTGTGTGACCCTGGGCAAGTCACTTAACCCCAATTCCCTCAGCAAAAAAAAAAAAAGTAGGAAAAGAAATTTATAATCTTAGAAATGAGACAAATCATCAAAAATGAAATGATTTATCCAGGATCACATGGGAAGTATGTGTCAGTAACAGAAACTGAACCCAGGACTTTTTAACCCCACTGGAAACTCTCTTGGCAATGAGTCTATCACAGTAAAGTTCATGCAAATGCTTTGTGTAACTTCTGCTAATCCTGGCCGTAAGCTTCGGAGGTAAGTGTTATTATCTCTATTGGGCAGATGAGGAAAATGATACTTAGAGAAGGTGAGAGCTTCCCAGGCTCACAGAACCTGTCAGTGTGGGAGGGAGGGTTGTTACCCAGGTTTTTCTAACTCCACAGTGCTAGCACACTAATCTGCATCACCTCACAGGCTCATTTTGTAGCATGCACTTTCTAAACTGCTCAACCCATGTGAAATGTCATTGTGACCCAAAGCCACAGAGTTAATTGAAAGGAGATCAAAGACTTGGCCCCAAGGTCAGGCACAAGGACATGATAGAAGAGGGCAACAAGCAGAAGATTTGCTCTCTCTGGTGTCTTTATTCTTCCCATAATACCAGAGCACCTTGCATTATAGGTGGAATGGAGGAGATACTTAATTGAGTTCACTAATTAGGGAATTTACCAGCCAAATGCTTGAATACAACAAATTGTAACAGCAATTTTATGCAATGATCAACTATACCTGACTTGGCTATTCTGATCAATGCAATGATCCAAGGCAGTTCTGCAGAACTTTATGAATAAAAATGCCCCCCATCTCCAGAGAGAGAACTGATGGAGGCTGAATGCAGTTGAAACATACTTTTTTATTTATTTCTTTTTTGCTTTTTTTCCATGACATGGTCAATATGGAAATGTGTTTTACATGATTGCATATGTACAATTGATGTCATGTTTCTTGCTTTTTAAATAGGTGGGGCAAGAACAGAAGAGAGGGAGAGAATTCAGAACTGAAAAAATTTTAAAATAAATGTAAAAATCAAAGAAATGATAAATTCATTTTAAAAAATAAAATCTTTCATAATTATGCTCTGCCAGTTTTGTCTCTGACAACACTTCTTTAAAAGACCAGCCTTATTTAGATACAAATCAAAAACTTTTGTTGGTGGTAGCTACCCTTTTCTGGATCATTTAAACACTGAAAATCCCAAAGACACAAGATCAATAGAAAATGGATAGCAATGAGCCTTTGGATGTGACATCCAAAATATTCCCATGCTCCCTCAGTCTACTCTGCACTCCTGGGAGAAGTAAATATCCAGAAAATAATAAGGAATCTGGGGAGGAAAGGCCAAAAGACTACTTTCACTGAGACTCCTCTCTAAGCTCATTAAATTCTTAAATTCTAAAATGAGCTTGTGAGAAGCTCACAGCTCTACAGAACCTTTGGGCTTATAATGCTCAGGGTTTCTCATGTTTCTGAGTAGGATACCTGATGGATCTCATTCTTCTTTGGGCAAGGCCTTCTGCTGCCTCTAGCTCCCTGAGGCTTGGTACTTCTAATGGCTCTCAGGATCTACCTATGGCAAATGACAACTATAGTAAGTGGGTTTTTGAGAGGTGGACCACACTTACCCTGGATACCTGCTCCATAGCCTTAAACTAAGATAGTAAGGGATGAAGCAAGCTCAGAAAGCAGCCAGCTTGGCTCCTGCTCCTCCCCTTCATTCAAGGCTCAGCTCAGCTCAAAGAGATCTTTTCCAATCCTTCCATCCAGGGATCCCTACCTCTTTAATCTTTCATGCATTTCTGGCATCTCCTATGCATGTGTCACATTCTAATGACCATTAATTTGCTTTGGGCACCTTACATTAGGGTTAAAGCAGGATGGAACATTGTGATATTCCTATTGCTTACTTATGGGACCCACCTGCTTCTCCCTGCAGGGACCTGCCTCCAAACACAATAGAATTCTAGACTGGATTCAAAGGACACTGTTCAGTCCAGCCTGCTGCAGCACACAGAGCTGGCCCCTGAAGAAGGTGTTGGTGAGAGTAAAATGTTGAAAAGGTGCTTGTGTGGGGGATGGACTAGATCAGATTTGAGATTGCTGGGGCGAGAGACACTAACAGGGCAGGACCTGTTATTCGAAAAGCCATGGTACAGGATGACAGGAAGGGAACAGGGAGAAAAAGTTTTGGGGGATTTGGCCAGAAAGTAATAAGCAGAGGTCTAGACAAGCAGATCAATAGGGGATCTAGATGAAGTGTCTCTGCAGAAAGTTTTAGCAGTGGTTAGTGTGGTCTGTTGGCAGGTGATAAGTTACATCATGAATGCCATAAGGGCACAATGGCACAATGCTAGGATTTTCAGCCAGGAAAAGCTGAATGCAAATCCTGCCTCAGACACTTACTATCTGGGCAATCTCAGTGCAAGTCAATCTCTCTGTGCCTCAACTGTCTCGTCTGTTAAAAAACAAAAGAGGAGACTAAATTCAATGGCCTCTAAATCAGCAGGAATCACAGAAACTTTCACCTCTTGGACTGTTTGTCCACTCACTGTTTGAGTCCAGGAAGACTAAGGGAATCTTGGCTGATCAGGAAGGCCAGGGCCAGCCATGCTGAGACTCAGCCCTGGGTGAGAAGTAACCAGCACACTGGGAGTGCTGAAGCAGCAGGGCAGGGACCCAGCTGTGGGCACTTGCAGGAGGGTGAAGCTATTGGTTTGGGGTTCCTGGTCAGAGGGGAGAGCTGAAGTGAAGCCACAGACACCATCTCCCCCCACCCCAGGATTAGAGATGCTTACACTAATACCTCTAAATTTTAAATATAATAACATATTATTCTAAATTATAAATATAATAATATATAACATAATAAATATAAATTATTATAAAATAATACATTTTTAAATGAGCCAGCAAAGAAGAAAGACTTCCACCCTAGAAAGACATTATGGAAACAGGGAAGACTGGGGTTCATCTTCAGAGGAGGTCCCTGAAGTAAAAAAAAAATTCTTTCACTGTAAAGAGTAATGTGGAATGGCTCCTCACCCAGAGAGAATTTATCAAAGAACTCAAAAAAGAATTTAGAATTTAAATGAGAGACATAGAGGAAAAACTAAAAAAAAAAATATAAAAGATATCTTAGAATAAAAAATTATGAAAAAAAAACAACTAGAAAATGAGATACAGAGTCTCAAAGACAAAAATAACTCTTTGAAAATTAGAATTGGTCTAGCTGTGTGACCCTGGGCAAGTCACTTAACCCCAACAGCCTCAGCAAAAAAAAGAAAAAAGAAAGAAAAAGAAAATTACAGTTGGGCAAGAGGAAGTCAGTGAAGCTATGAGAGACCAAGAAATAACAAAACATTATAAAGAATGAAAAAACAGAACAGAATATGAACCATCTTATAAGAAAAGTGACACATTTGGAGAACAGATCAAGAAAATATAAAAATAATTATACTGCTTGAAAATTGTAACCAAAAAAAACCTTGACAAAAAATGCAAGAAATAAACCAAGAAAATTATCCTGGAGTGGTAGAACATGAAGGTAGAAATAGAAAAAATCCACCAATCACCATCTCAATAAGATCCTTTGTGGAAAACAAACAGGAGCATTAATACCAAATTTTGAAACCCCTAGATCCAAGAGAAAATTTTGCAAGAGACAAGAGAAAAACAATTCAAATATGCTGGAGCTACAGTTAGAATTGTGCAGAACTTATTAGTAGCTACAATAAAAGACCACTGGTCCTGGAATCATATCTACTGACAATTAAAGGAACTAGGTCTGTGGCCAAAAATATCATATTCAGCAAAATTATTTTAATTTTAATTTTAACTGAATGGGGGGAAGGATACTGAATGGGGGGAAAAGGGTATTTAATGAACTTGCAGATTTTCAGGACTTTCTATAAACCAAACCAGAAGTTAATAGAAAATTTAACATATAAGACTCTATATCAAAGCCCAGTTTCAAGGAACTTAACATGGATATATTGTTTATGTTTTTTTTTTTATACTGAGTTGGTATAGCGCCTTCCAAAATCTATAAAGAAACTCAGTGGGGAAGGATGGGTGGACAGGGAAGCAAAGGGTAAGGGAAGAAGACAAAGGAGGGATCGATCCATGGGTGGAGGAGAGTTTAAATAATAGCAAGGCAAGTTAGGAGCCAACAGGGTCAACAAGAATAGGAAAAATATGTGTGTGTCTCTGTATGGGGGTACGTGTGTTTATGTATGTGTGTGTATATATCTACATATGTATGTACACACACATACAATCACACACATGCTTTCTTAATCATAGCTTGGGGGTGGGTGGGGGACTAAAGGGAGAAAAAGAATAAAGTAAAAAAGGTATACAGCAGAGAACAAAAGAACACTTTACATGAAAATAAGGAAAAGATTGACACTTGTGAATATCATTTCTTCTATTAATATATATTCTTTCTTGAACCAGTATTTTTTGTTATATATTTTGAATCCTCCCTGATGTTCTGCTGGGCATAACAGTGTTCTCTTTTGTTTCATTTTTTTTCCTTTTCTGTTTTTTTCTTTTTTTAATAAAATAAAATTTTTGGGAAAAAAGAAATTATTATCCCCATTTAAATATGAAGAAATTGATTGCCACAGACATTAAGTGACTGGCCAAGATTACAGTGAAACTAGAGCCAATATATGGGTGTTATTGTTGATGGCAATAACATTGATAATTGTGATTATAATGAAGATGATGGTTATACAGAAGGGAAGGGAGAGGGGAGAGGAAGTATTGCTTCTCTCTTGGTGCTTAGGATCAAAGAACCAGAACAGGGGTTCTTAACTTGATGATCATAGACCTTCAAGAGCCTCAGGAAATATTTCCAGGGGTCTGTGGCCTTGGATGGTAAAAAATGACATCATTGTTTCAATGTAATGGGTTTCCTTTGAAATCTTATGTATTCTTTTTATGTAATGTAATGAAAAACCTAAGTTCAAATTTCCTCTCAGACACTTAAGTTGTATGATCCTGGGCAAGTCACTTAACTTCTCATCTGTTAAATGAGGGTGATAAACCAGATAATCTCTACAATTCTTTCCAGTTCTTAATGTTTGAACATATATTGATCCATGTGTGTGGTTCTGATGAAGTGGTGAGTGGCCGCCATATAATCAAATAGCTGGAGATGCCTCCAGGAGCAAAATGAAAATTTATTATATGTTCTCTTGGGAAGTGAACTTCACTCCAGTCACATAAGCAATCGAAGGGAAGAGGCTTTACAGAGGCAGAACAGCAAATTATATAGTCAGTAACACAGAAGATCCCTCCCACCACTGACCTCATCCTCATTGGCTGAAGAAATGTGGTCTTACATTGCAAACAAGAGCATAACCCCTCTTATTGTTTTTTTTTTTTTTTTTGCTTTCAAGAAGCAAACATTCTTTTTTTTATTAAAGCTTTTTAATTGCAAAACATATGTATGGGTAATTCTTCAATAATGACCCTTTTTTTTTTCCAAATTCATTGGATGGATTGAAAAGGAAGTAACTATTGACCCATGCTTAGCTACACTGGAAGGAAGAAAGGAAGGAAGGAAAGAAGGAAGGAA
>JAJPUD010018024.1:0-29760 GCA_023553655.1 Myrmecobius fasciatus
TAATTTTCAATATTCACCCTTGCAAAACCTTGTGTTCCAAATTTTTTTCCCTTTCTTTTCACCTTCCCCCTCCAAGTAAAGAACTAAGTAAGGGACAGCGAGTAAACCAATACAGGTTAAACATGGGCAATTCTTCTGAACATATGTCCGCAATTTTTCATGATGCACAAGAAGAAAAAAGGTTGAGATTTGCTCAGGGTTACACAATTAACAATAATCTGAAGCTGGTTTTCCAGAGTCCAGGTCTAGTATTTTATTGCTATCTAGCTACCTTACATGAAGGTATAAACGGCAAATAACTGGTTGAGTATTTATATTAAGGAACATTGAAGAATTGAAAATAATGCTGAAATTGTGCAGTTGGGAGATTGGTACAATGGTGATGCCTTTGATAGAAATACAGAAGTTTGGAAGAAGGATTGGTAATGAGGAAAAGATGTCTCCAGATCTTTAGAAGGTAGTATTTGAGCTGAGTTTTGAAGAAAAGTAGACATAGAGGTAAGGAGGGGATTGGTTATGAAGAACGGGCAGCCTGTACAAAGTTGCAAAACTGAGACATAATGTAAGTGGAAGTGTTTTGTAAAGTCTTTATGTAAGTTTTAATTATTATTAATATAAATTTAATATAAAATTAGTATAAATAATAACTTGATATTAATATAATAAATAAAAAATAAAAACTTAAATGAGGGGCACAACGGATAGAACATTGGGCCTGGAAGTCAGGAGAACCTGAGTTCAAATCCAGTCTCAGACACCAGCTATGGGACCCTGGGCCAGTCACTTAACTCTGATTGCCTAAAAAAAAACCTTTTAGATATAAACCACATATCAACATTAACAGAAACATTATCTTTTGCCCTCTCCATTCCTACAGTTGTATTTTGGATCAAGTCCTAACCATTTTATGATTAGAATGTAGAATCCTAAAGCTAGAAGAAACATTAGGATTTGCCTAGTCCAACTAATTCACTACTGAAGAAATTGAATTGAATTCAATTGATAACTATTAAGCATAAGGAAGGTAGGTGGCATTATGGACTTGAAGTCAGGAAGTCAGGAAGACCTGAGTTCAAATATGACCCCAGATATTTAATAGTTGTGTGATCCTGGGCAAGTCACTTAACCCTGTTTGCCTCACTTTCCTTATCTGTAAAATGAGCTGGAGAAGGAAATGACAAACCCCTCCAGTATTTTTACCATGAAAACCTGAAATGTGATCACAAAGAATCAGACATTGTTGAAACGACAGAACTGAAGAATAGTTGGGTGGAGGGGATGGGAAACTAGATGACTGTAGATTTCATGGAAGAGATGCCATTGGGCTGAGAGAAGGAAGATACAGATTCCAAAAAATGGACATAATAGTAGATTCTAGCTAATGAAGCTGGCTGTAACAAAGGCAGGGAAATAGGAGGTGACTGTTTTGTGTGGGGATCAGTCCATGTGGGAGAATAATGTGAAACATCCTCTTAACTTACTTTTAGTCTCTTCCCATTCCAATCTCATCATCATCTTTCTTATATGTCATTTTGATTTTACCCATCAATCTATTTAGAAAACTCTACTTTCATAAAATGCCTTTTCTATCAAATTCAAATTCAAAATCATGAGCAACAACGGTTCCTGGTTCCATTTTCTGGCTGTCAACCTATAGGCCATCTATACAAGTCTATCTAGCATACTTCCCATTGGCTATTCTCTCCTTCCATTGAACTTTAAGACTATTTCCTCAAATTAAAAAAGTTTCTTTCTTTAGGAGACAGAGAACTAAACCTGGAGTTAGGAAATCCTCAGTTCAAATCTTTCCTTAGACATATACTAGCTGTGTGACCCTTGGCAAGTCACTTAATCTCTGCCTCAGTTATGTCATTTGTAAAAATGAGAATGATGATAACACTTACCTCTCAAGGCAATTGTGAGTATAAAATGAGATATTTATAAACTTAAAGTGCTATATAAATTCCAGTTCCTCTTCTTCCTGCTCCTCTTCCTTGCCTTCCTCCTCCTACTCCTCCCATTGTTCATCCTTCATTTTCAAAAAGGATCAGTTATATCAAATCTAGTTTCAGATACTTACTAGCTTGTGACTCTGGGCCTGCAGGAAAATGAAAAACTGCTGCAGTCTTTGCCAGGAAAATCTCATATGGACTCATAAAGAACTGAACAACAGATGAAGAAACTGAGGCAAACAGAGATGGAGTGATTTTCCCAGTGTCACAAAGCTAGTAAGGTTCTGAGGTGGAGTCTGACCTCAGATTTTTCTGCTTGAGGTCCAGCACTCTATCCACCAAGCTACCAGATGCCTCTAAATATTTGTTTTTACTTTTGATAATAGTCCCTACTTCTGGATAATGATTTGGCAGTGTCATGCTAGAAAACTAAATCATTTCCACCTGAATTATCTTAGGAAGATTCTGAAGATCATCTTTTTTTATGGGATGTAGCTAAAGCAGTTTTTTGTTTATTAAAGCTTTTTATTTACAGAGCATAGAAGTACTTTTTCTACATTGACCGCTGCAAAATTTTTTGTTCCAAATTTTTCCCCTCCCCTGCCCTTCCCTCCTCCCCTAGATGGCAGGTGGTCTAATACATATTAAATATGTGAAAATATATGATAAATCCAATATATGTATACATATCTATACAATTATCTAGCTGCACAAGAAAAATTGGGTGAAGATCATCTTTTTAAGCTAAATTGCCAACCATTCAAACTCGACCACAGAGAATGCAACTGATGGACTGGACTCATTGTTCAAATGCCAAATGTATGCTTGTCTAAAAGAGTATTTTGTGGAGAATTCACACAAGGAAGGCACTCACATGGAGGTCAGAAGAAGTGATACTAGGACACTCTCAAGGCCTCTCTGAAGAACTTTGGAATTGATTGCATGACATGAGCGACACTGGCAAAGGATTGTCCAGCATGGCAAACTTGCATCAAAGAAGGCAAAGTGCTTTAGGAGCAAGGATTGTGGTAGTGAGATGGGCAATTTGGAGAACCCACCCCAAATGTTCATTAGACCATGTGTATCTAACCAGGGGTAGAACCTTCCAAGCTTTGTATTGGTCTGATTAGCCACAGCTGAGCACACTGTAACTTGACTCCAATATGGTGATATCAGTTTGGTCCTCTTCCTGAATGAAAGACAGCAACTAATAGGGAAAAAAGCCAACAACTTGTTGGGTTTGTTTTACCAGTTCTGTGATTTCGTAGGCATAGAGATATCCATATAGAAAACTTCTGCCAATTCAAAATGGTGCTCATTCTACAAAGTGCAGTCTTAGGGAATTATGTAAAGCACTTCCAGGGTAAGTGACTTTCCCAAAGTCACATAACCAGTATGTGTATGATGTGAGACTTGAACCCTGCTCTTCCTGACTGAACATTAGCTTTCTGGCTATTCTATTACTCTTCTATTCAGCAGAAAGACCCAACCACAAATAATGCTCTGCAAGTGATTAAAGGTAGAGAGCATCCCAAAAGTCTAAGTGCGGTTTGAGCTATTAAAGCTTAAAACTGCACCATTTGGGGGAGATGCACCCTGTATTTGAGAGACAAAGAAGGATGAATAATATATTAGAATCTGGATACAGGGACTGTGTTAGCCCGATTAGAGAAGGTTTTATTGTTGTTACTGAAAACATTAAAATTTTTGGCCTGGAATGACCTATTCATTATGTAAGTGCCTGAGGTACAAGGACAGTTTAGGAATTTAATATAGGAGAAATGAAATGTTTTCGTTTGGCTCCCATCTGCTTCAGAGTAACACAATTAAATACACTAGTAATATGAAGTTCTACACTTACAGGCTTGCCACAGGACCAACATTTATTAGAAATGTTCAACTGGACTCTGTGCTTCACAGAAGGGAACAAAAATTCACTGGCTTGAAACCACCTTGGGGTTATGCAAAAGGAGAATCCTTCTAATATCATGCTCCTCCCAATTTTGCATTCTCTCTCTTTCCCATATGATCCTCCTGTCTCTACATCAGTTCACCCTATTCTTTGTTTTTTTTTAAATTTTTCACATTTAAATCATTCTGAATAATGGAATATGTTGTGAGGACTCAAATCTGACTAGACTTCTTTTATTTCCTTTGTTCAAGAAAGACAGTTTCCTTTTCAAATGAGATAAATCCGCTAAAGACTTTTTAATCTATTGAAGACACTGCCTTTCAAATCATTTCATTTGGTTCTCTCTTTCTTTGGTACCTTTACTAAAATTAACTTCGAGTTTGATTCTGCAAAATCCAGGAATTTGCCTTGATCTGTAAGATCACAGATTTGGGAAATTTCTTTTTCTTCTTTTTTAATTAGGGTGAATTGACTGTCTTTATGAAGCACTAGGCTCTGAACTCTCTAGTGTGAGATCTAGCAGTGATTAAAGGCAGTAATGGCAGTAATTCAAGCTTCCTTATGCAGACAACATGGGAGAAATAAAAGTGCAAATGTTGCCAGGAGATCTGGAATCTAATCCCAAATCTGCAATTTACTTATTAGGTGATCTTTGAAATGTCACTCACCATTTCCCCATTTACTTCACAGGGATCTTGTGAATTACCAATTGAGTGAAATTAAAACTTATGAACCTTATAGAAAGGCATGCTGAAGATGATGTAAAGATGAAGATAGAGGAATAGATGAATGGATGGATAGATAGATGAATAGATTACTAAGGATTTGCAATGTGTCAGACATGATGCTAATTACTGGAGATAAAAGTACAAGTAAGCAAGATAGTCCCTGCTCCCCAAGAGCTTATATTTGAATGGGGGAAGACAATATATAAAGCAAAACTGGAAAGAGATAGATTATGGTATGGAGATGAAAATGAAGTAGCTTGGATGTTTGCTTTCTCAAAAGAAAAATCAAAGACTCACTTATCAGAGCCTATTAATGTGGAGGAAAAATCCAAGGTGGTGAGGCAATGAGAATGTAAGCTGGAGTGCAGGCAACATGACGAAGAGATGATTGGAAGGTCAATTGAGGCAATTTGACTTATAGAAGTCAGAAGATGTGGATTCCAGTCTGACTTTGCTTCTGAAGTGTTATGTGACTTTGGACAAGACTTCACTCCTTTGGGCTTCAGTTTCCACATCTTTAATAAAGGTGGGACATTCCCTTTCCTATTTTCATACTTTTAACAAGGTTATCTCTTGCATCTAGGATGAACTTCCTTTTCACTCTTGCCTCTTAGAATTCATACCTTCCTTCATGATTCAGCTGATGTGCCACTTCCTACAAGTAGTCTATCTTGATATCCCCCCAGTTGTTATTGCTCTCTCCCATCTCAAATTATCATATATCCACTTATCTCCATAAATTTTGTATATCTTTAGTAGATTGTAATCTCCTTGAGGATAAGGACTCTTTTCCCCCTTTATTTTCCTAGCACTTAATACATATCTTTGTATGTAGCATGAGTCTAATAAATAAATATCAA
Organism: Myrmecobius fasciatus; assembly: GCA_023553655.1. NCBI lineage: Eukaryota > Metazoa > Chordata > Mammalia > Dasyuromorphia > Myrmecobiidae > Myrmecobius > Myrmecobius fasciatus. The sequence goes on from JAJPUD010018024.1 coordinate 5,453, forward strand.
ATTTAGACCATCTATACAATTCTTCCCTGTTCTTGGAAATCCTCATCATCCTTTACTGACAACAGTGTACTTTATAGATATCCTTTATAAAATGTGACATCCATCACTGAGTATGTATAAAGCCCTCCCAAGCACTCCCCACTAAAAGTGATCTCTCTCTGCTCTGAACATCTGTAGCACTTTCCTGTCAAATGGCATTTATCATTCTGCTTATATTCTAGTTATTTGTGTAAATGCACTTACAGCCTCCCCCATTTACTCTTACTCTAAATTTAACCTCTTTGAGGGCAGGAAACAAATTTGTCTTTATGTTCCTTATAACACTGCACTAGGATTTTGACATAGTAGAAGGTTAATAAATGCAAAATTTATTAAAAAGGTAACACAGGTCATATGGTTAGTACCACATTTAAAGATATATTAGCCTTGTGAATCATGTCACACAAGATTTTTACTGTTTATGTTTGAGAGACCCATGATGGGACTCATGCAATAATAAGCCATATAATAATTTGGATCTTTTATATAGGGCACTCTGATCGACTATTCACAAATAATTCTTAAATCTGTCTATTCCTTGGTTTTAAATTATTCTGTAAATCTACCAGGTTCTCATCATCTCTATCTTGTACATTCCTGGCATTCAATAAAATAGAGTCCTGAATGGAACCCTTTCACCACTGTAAAGGTAATTTATTTTCCTGGGGTTGAGTTCTAGCCCCTATTACTATTGCACTGGGAGCCTAGAACCAGACAAAAGAAGGCAGAGCACAGAGACTCGACTCTCCTTGGGAACTTTTTTAAATATCTGCTTTTCTTTAAGAAAATCAGTGGCTGAACATAGATACTGGTTTCTCAGGTTTCAATGACAGGATGTACTAATGGACATCTTTTAGAAGAGACAGTATAACTACTGTCTTGCTTTCTGCAGTTCTCTTAAAATTTGAAAGGCAATAAATTACAAAGAACAGGTCATACTAACCTTTGAGTGGCCCACAATTCCAAAGGGTGACCAGTATGTGGAAGTCTATATTTGCTGGCTCAGAGAATCTGAACCATTAAATATCCTATTTGTGCATATTATTAGGTTATTGGTTTGTGTGCCTTACATATAAAGATAGGTGGAAGTAGAAAAATAGACAGGTAGATAGAGAAAAACAGTCAAAATGGTGGGAGGGAACAGGGAGAAACAAATGTAGACAAAAAACATGAGGGTATGTGAGACAGAGACAGACAGATGTAGAGACAGATGGCAGGAGACACAATGAAAAAAAAAAGCAGAAGGGGAAAAGGTAATTGCAAAAAAAGTTTACCACAAATTTCTCTGATAAAAGTCTCATTATAAGAAACTAGTTTTGAGTTTATAATATTAAAAGTCATTATCCAATAATAAATGGCCAAAGAACATGGAAGGAAGAAATTCAAGCTGTAAACATGCATATGAAAAAGGGACTAAATCACTAATAGAGAAATGCACAGTAAAACAACTTAAAGGTTTCATTTCACATCTGTCAGAATGGCAAAGATGATGAAAGACAAAAATGACAAATGTTGGAAGGCTGTGGGAAAATAATTACCCTTATATGTTGTTTATGGAGCTGTAAATGGGGCCAACAATTCTGGAAAGCTATTTGGAATGATGGCCCCCAAATTACTGAAATGTGCATACTCTTGGATCGAGCCATCACTGCTAGGCCTAAGGGATCAAAGAAAGATAAAGCAGACCTATATGTATAAAAATATTTATAGAAGCTCCTTTTTTGTAATAGCAAAAAACTTGTAAATTAAAGAGATGTCCTTCTACTGGAGAATGGCTAAACAAATTGTGGTATATAGTGCAGAAAATTAGTGTGATGTTAGAAATTATGAAATAGACAGTATCAGAGGAAATTGGTAAGACCTTTATGAAATGATGCAGAATGAAGTGAACAGACATAGGAAGACAGTATCAGAGGAAATTGGTAAGACCTTTATGAAATGATGCAGAATGAAGTGAACAGACATAGGAAAACAAATTGTGCAATAATAAGAATATTATAGAGGCAAAATAACTTTGAAAGACATAGAACTCTGACCAATGGGGTTTAACCAGGAGTTCAAAAGATTGAAGATGAAAATGTCCATTCATCTTCTGACAGAAAGATGATGGATGTAAAAAATAGACAGAGACCTACATTTTTAGATATGGCTAACATGGGAACTTGTTTTGCTAGACTATGTAGAAAGGTATTGAGGGATTTGGGTTTTTTGTTTTTCATTTGCTTGATGAGGGGGTGAATAGTAGGAAAGACAGATTAAATACTTGTTATTGGAAATTTTTTGAAAAATTAAAAAGAGGCACTCAAAGAATAAGGAAAACAGGGAAGAGGAACAATCAGAGGAAGTTTAGAGAGAGGAACAGAGAAAAAGGAAAGAAAGAAGGAAAGAAAAAGGAAGGAAGGAAGAAAGGAAGGAAGGAAAGAAGGAAGGAAGGAAAAAAGGAAGGAAGGAGGGAAGGAAGGAAAGAAGGAAGAAGGGAAGGAAGGAAGGAGGGAAGGAAGGAAGGATAGATAGATGAGAGAGAAGAGGACAAAGAGAAAAAGAGAAAGAGATAAAGGCTGAGGAGGATGCAAAAAGAAGGAGAAAGAGAAACAGATATAGACAGAATTAGGCAAAAAAAGAGCTCCCACAGATAAGTTCACACATTTGGTAAGGAACAGATTATTGATGTGTTCCTGGAGATGTCTTTCTGATGACGCCCATTTATCACTTTAACATTCTTGTATCTTTTGTGTCCTTGGTTGCTGTCTCTCAGGCCTCCTGATCTTTACCACATACGCCTTCTTGGATGGTGTTGAGCAACTAGGTGGCACAGTGGATGGATTCCTGGGCCTGTAATCAGGAAGACTCCTTTTCATGAATTCAAATCTGGCCTCAGATACTTTCTAGCTGTGTCACTTAATTCTGTTTGCCTCAGTTCCTCAACTTGTAAAATGATTTGAAGAAGAAAATGGGAAATCATTCCAGTATCTTTGCCAAGAACACCTCAGAGAGAGTCATGGAGAGTCTAACAAAGAATGAAAAATACCTGAACAATAGATGCTGTTGGAGTGGGGCTATCCATGGTGCTGACAAATAACCTTTGCTTGCTTTTCCTCCGACCCATGAAATCCTGCCTCTACCACCTCCCTTACTTCAACTTCTTTGGGAACATTTGCCCGTCACAATCACTTATCTGATGACCTTCATCATACCAAATTCTAAGTAATGTTGCCTTTGGCACTTTAGCCCCATGATTAGCTTCATTTTGAGCTCCAGCTTGAGAATAATCAGAAAGTGGAGGATTCTTGCAATGAGTCAGAGGTGGGGAAAATGAGTATTTCTCTGTTGTAATTTTCTTATATGAAGTGGAGAGCTTATAAAAATCAGTATCATCTTGGCCTTAAGCTTATGCAATTCCTTTGTGCTTCTCATTTCATCTTTTCCTGCCATTCTCTTCCTTCTTTAAACATTTATTAATGTATTTGTCTAAGGTACTGTGCTAAGTCATACTGATACCAACATTTTAAGGATTGATTTAAAGGAAAATTCTCCTCCTTTTCCAAGTGGGGACTTTCCTAAGGAAACTTTCACTGTGAGAAGTAATAAAGTGTGGTGCAGAGGGGGCTAAATCTGGATCCATGAGGTTTGAGTTGCAATCTAGTTTAGTTATTTACTCCATTTAGTGTGACCTTCATTTAATTTCTTTGGATCCCAGTTTCATCTTCTGTTAAAATAAGAATGTGACATTGGATTACCTCTAAGGTACCTTCCAGTTCTAAATCTATGAAATTCATGATAGTGAGGATCAAATAAAATAATAATTTTAAAGTATCTAGGCTAGTGTCTGACATATAGTAAGTGCTACATAAATGTTATCTGCTTTTATTATTGCAATTATTACACCAGGCCCCAATTTTATTTATTTCTAATATAAAGATATTGGTAGTTAGGTGGCACAGTGGATAAAATGCCTGGCCTGAAAAATGTTTGTGGCAGCCCTTTTTATAGTGGCAAGAAACTGGAAACTGAGTGGATGTCCATCAATTGGAAAATGGCTGAATAAATTATGGTATATGACTGTTATGGAATATTATTGTTCTGTAAGAAATGACCAGCAGGATGATTTTAGAGAGGCCTGGAGAGACTTGCATGAATTGATGCTGAGTGAAATCAGCAGAACCAGGAGAGCATTATACACAGCAACAAGACTATACGATGATCAATTCTGATGGACGTGGTTCTCTTCAACAATGATGTGATTCAAACCAGTTCCTTTTGTTCAGCAGTGAAGATAGTTATATACATCCAGAGAGAGGCCTGAGGGAACTGAGTGTGGACCACAAAATAGCAGTTTAACGTTTTCTGTGAATATTTCCATGCATTTTGTTTTCCTTCTTAGGTTGTTTTTTTTTTCTTCTCTCTTTTTAGATCTGATGTTTCTTGTGCAGTAAGATAACTATATAGATATGTACACATATATTGGATTTCTCATATAATTTATCATATTTAGCATGTATTAGATTACCTGTCATCTAGGGGTGGAGGGTGGGGGGAAGGAGGGGAAAGCTTGGACCAAAAAAAAGGTTTTTGCAAAGGTCAGTGTAGAAAAATCACTCATATGTTTGGTAAATAAAAAGCTTTTAATTAAAAAAAATGCCTGGCCTGGAGTCATGAAGATGAGTCTTTCTTACTTCAAATCTGTCTTCACATACTGTCTAGCTATATAACCGTAGACAAGTCACTTAATTGTTTGCCACAGTTTCCTCTTCTTTACAATAAGCTAGAGAAGGAAATGGCAAGCTACTCCAATATCTTTGCTAAGAAAATCCTAACTGGGTTTTCAAAGAGTCATACATGACTGAAACAACTGAACAACAATAACATAATATAAAGCTATAATTCACTTTACTTAATTGAGGTGTCATTGAAAAGTTAAATTTAAATCAGTCTGAAAAAATTAAGCCATATTTTATATGTCCCAGGAAAGGTAAATTTCAAAAATAGGTGCTTTCATGTCTCATTTATGTAAATCTTCTCTTTAATGGTAAAGATCAGTTTATTTACATCTTATTAAGCACAAACCTGTTCTTCTGTAAATCTTCATGGGAGGGGGAGTCTATCCAGTGTTGTTGGGACCTTCCTTTAGAGGTTTGATTTTGCCTGTTCATGGATGGAGCATGGAGTCTACCTTCTCTCCTCTGCAGTTGCTATATGAGCAAACTATTGGCTTTCTGGGGCCTTTGATGCTCTTTATTCCATGCTATCCTTTCTTGGTGACATGTTGTATCCTACTTACTATTCTTCAAAATGAAGTCTCAGGATTGAAAAGAATCTCAGAAAACATTTGATTCAACTCATTTCTCAATGCATAAATTTTCTTTTCAATATAACCAAACTCTACTTGAAGACCGTTAGGGACAGTGAGCTCACTATTTTATTTTTGAGGGTCTCCAATTGTTAGGACAGTCTTCCTTATAGTAAACTATAACCTATAACTCCTGCTTCTTAATCTCCTTCTTGTCTCTGAACCCAAATCATTCTCCTTCCATGTGATATTCCTTCCTATATTTGAAGATAGCTGGCAAAAAGGCAATGCAAAAAAAGTTGATAATCATTCTTTTAAGTTCTTATTTTTAAGTAAATATTTTTAGGCTTAGCCTGATTTCTTTTAGCATCCAGATACTATTATATCTGAGACTTTAAAAATACCCCTGAGATTGATGTGGGTAGAGTACCAAAGATGTAGCCCCAAGTTCTTTTAGAAAAGCCATTACAGACTTGTCTAACCCCAACTAAACTCAAGGTGTAAAATATATCTATGTCACATAAGGTGACATAAGAGGTCCAGACACATATGACTCTATTGATAACATAGGGGTCAGCAGCTTGGGGAAAACATACATGATACATCAAGAATTTTTAGGGTCCCCAAAGTGTTATTCATAGCCTTTCTGAAACCCAGACACTTGTCTGGATCTGAGTTACCCTTTAAAGGTAACAAGAATTGCTACAAAGCTAGATAATAGAATCCAGTTAATAACTCTATCCATTTGTATCCTCCTTAAATCCTCCACTACTTGGCACCTGTATACATTCATAATATAACTATGAGCAATATAGCATTATTTCTTGCAGCCATGATGAATCAAATTCCAACCTTACCTCTCCCTTTCCCCAGAGCCCCTACTTACTCCTGGATGAATTTGCAAGCTGATATGAAAGAAATAATTAGTTGCCTAAAATCTTCTATATCACATATTATTGGCCAAGGAGACTGAGAAAAACTAAGACTCTTTGGTATCCCAACAAAGAAGACACTGTTTCAATTTTAAGGTCTTGGATAAAAAGCTGCATTACTGTTAAAAGTACTAAATAATTACAATAATATTATTCCCAGAATTAAAGATCCAACTGGAAATTCACCAGTACCTTATCTAATTCTTCCACGATCCCTGTGAGTTGTGTAATTATAAGGAGGATTAAACAGCTGTTGCCATTCCAATTTGGAAAATCTCACTAAATACCAATTAATGTGCCTCTTTCTGGATGGCTGTCATGATACCTGCAGTGCACATTCTGTTGCAACTCAGAAATTCAGAAACAAGGGGAAGCAAAGAAGAGTCATACCTGAGAGTTGCTCTAATCTAGCAAAAAGATTTCTGAGTAAGGAATCAGAAGACCTGGAACAATTTCTCAGTGTTTTGGACACATAGATGGATTTTGCATGAATCTACCCCCCACATACAATCTGATGCTCTGGGATCCTGGGGTCCCTAAGTACCAACCTCCCATACCTCACCCATCAGGGTTTTGACTTTTCTTACGCTCTGCCACTTTGCCCAACTTTGCCATGTACTGTGTGTGCAACTTTGGCAAGCAACTTGAGCTCTCTGGGTCTCAGTTTCTTTATCTGAAACTTGAGGGGATTAGCTTTTGAGATCCCTTCCAAATTTAAAGCCTGTGATCCCATGATCTGCAGTTTCTTTTGTTATTTTCTTATATAAACCTTTGAGCAAAAGAACAACTGGGGATTTTCCATTTCCGATTGCTTGCATCTTACGCACATTTAGAGAGGCTGCAGGGAGTGATGAGAACTTGGTCATAAATTCAGATAAGGTGACAAGTCCCCAGTGAGGGTTAAGCTGTTCAAAGAAACCTCATAGTGAGTCTTGGCTTTTGTTCAAAGGCACTACTAGTTAGTGATAATTTTGGCAATGTTTGTAAAAAAAAGGTCTCTTTTCTCCTCAATGTTATCATCATCATTCTCATCTAGTATCTGTAATGCAGCCATACAATAAAAACTTACTTTATTTAGAGCTTTTACATTTGCAAAGTGCATATATATGTTGTTTCATTGCGCCTCATACAAACCTTGGTGAGATAGGTACTAATAAGTGTCCCCCACAGCTCAGGGAAATTGACTGGCTTGCTGATGGTCACACAGCTAGTAACTTTCAGGACTGGAATTTGAACCCAGGTTTTCTTAACTCCAAGTAAGGTATTCTATCTAGCATATGGTACTGTATTCTTTCTATATGTATGTGACACTGTGCTGGGTGCCTGAAATATAATAAGTGCTTAAAAATGCTTGTTGATGGCTGGTACAAAGTAAATGCATATCAATTCAATGGGGAGGGCCCTAAAAATAGGGGAGGGGTTCAAGGAGGAGCCAATATAGGAAGTGGCAGTAGAGATGATCTTGGAAAAAAAAGCTAGGTTTTTTTTTTTTTTTGTTCTGAGTCTTCACTCAACACATGATTAATGTAGAAATATGCTTAACATGACTGCACATGTATAACCTATATCTGCTTGCTTACTGGAATAGGGGAGAAAAGGGAGGAGGAAAAACAATTTGCAGCTCAAAATCTTATAAAGATTTTTTGGAAAAGAATAAAATACTATTAAATAAAAAAGAAAGAAAGAAAGAAGCTAGGGATTCTGTTGCTCTTGAATACCAGAGCCACTCAGGATTCTATACCTCCATGTTTCAGTGATACCTAAATGGTCAAATTTGCTGCCTTGTGTTAGGATCTTGACTCTCATTGCTTATTGGGCATGGTTCATATATCTGTATGGAGACATTTAAGACAATTAGTTTTATTGTCTCTTTTCTGGGATTTTGTTTCCTAGGAATTTGGGGGCATTCTTACTGCTAGACTACTTTCTATTTTAAGCTACTTCATGGTAAGCTTCATAGGTAGAAGTAAAACAAATCATTTCCTCTTTCATTTTTTATTATATCACTTTGTATTAGATTTACAAAATTTCAGGTAAATACATTTTTCATAGTATATTAGTTTCACTCCATTATTGGCCAAGATTCAATTATTACTGCATTTTAAGCCATGATATAGAAATCCCAAATCCATTCTCAAGCAATACTTTTTAACAAGCTGTCCCCTTCTCCACTATGCCTTTCTCGCCACCCCCAGTCCCTTACCTGTAATCAGCAGCATCATTGAAAGCACCACCTATCCTCCTAAAATTTTCAATTTTTCTTGTCCCAGATGTTAGAATCCTTAGCAGCACTTTCTAAATGCTGTCCATATCATCTGTTCCCACAGGATCAGAAGTAAATACTCTTTCACACAATAAAGTTCTATTCTATACTATCACAAACATCTATGGGCCAGCTTCATTAATTACCTGGTTCATCAATAGCTATTATCAGGAGAATATCCTGACGCTTTCTTATAAACCACATTGATGAGGGGTTAGGAGCCCTCTTTACCTTAGCACATAACAAACATTATATTTAGGTCTGTCAAGTGGTAATAGCATGACTAAATGTGTTAGCTGAGAATTCCCATGGTCTGCTATTTGGAGACAGAAAATAAGTTTGGTAAGAACTGAAGGCTTGCATTCTCCAATTGACAAATGGTCAAAAGATATGAACGGACAATTTTCAGATGAAGAAATTGAAACTATTTCCGGTCACATGAAAAGGTGCTCCAAGTCACTATTGATCAGAGAAATGCAAATTAAGACAACTCTGAGATACCACTACACACCTGTCAGATTGGCTAAAATGACAGGAAATGATAATGATAACTGTTGGAGGGGATGTGGGAAAACTGGGACACTGATACATTGTTGGTGGCACTGTGAACGGATCCAACCATTCTGGAGAGCAATTTGGAGCTATGCTCAAAAAGTTATCAAACAGTGCATACCATTTGACCCAGCAGTGTTTCTACTGGGCCTATATCCCAAAGAGATTTTTAAGGAGGGAAAGGGACCCACATGTGCAAAAATGTTTGTGGCAGCCCTTTTTGTAGTGGCAAGAAACTGGAAATTGAAAAGATGCCCATCATTTGGAGAATGGCTGAATAAATTATGGTATATGAATGTTATGGAATATTATTGTTCTGTAAGAAATGACCAACAGGAGGATTTCAGAGAAGATTGGAGAGAATTGCATGAACTGATGCTGAGTGAAATCAGCAGAACCAGGAGAACATTATACACAGCAACAAGACTATATGATGATCAATTTTGATGGACATGGTTCTCTTCAACAATGATGTGATTCAAACCAGTTGTTCTGTGATGAAGATAGTCATATACATCCAGAGAGAGGCCTGTGGGAACTGAGAATGAACCACAACACAGCATTTTAACGCTTTCTGTGAATATTTCTATGCATTTTGTTTTCCTTCTTAGGTTGTTTTTTTTCTTCTTCTCTTTCTAGATCTGATGTTTCTTGTGCAGTAAGATAACGGTATAGATATGTATACATGTACTGTATTTGTCATATAATTTATGCTATCTAGCATATATTGGATTACCTGTCATCTAGGGGTGGGGGTGGGGAGAAGGAAGGGAAAATTTGGGGGAAAAAAAGGTTTTTTTTTGCAAGGGTCAATGTTGAAAGGTCACTCATGTTTTGTAAATAAAAAGCTTTATAAAAAAAAAGAACTGAAGGCTTGGATGAAAGAATAGTGGGGAGAAAGCTTAGAAAGATAGCTTGTGAAGGTCATTGGATTTCAGATGATGGACTGTTGGCATTGGCAAGCTGATCGGTTTTTGCACAGGTCAGTGACATGCAGAGTGAAATTTGGGGAAATTAATCTGGTGGTTGTATTGGGAATGGATTCAGGGGAGAAGCTGGATATGGACACGCAGTAAGACTCCATTGCCATAGGCAATGCAATAAAAGTGTCTTAGCTCCTGTCCAGTTGGTATCACCTTGAAGGTACTGGGATGGATGAGATGCAGCCCTGGAAGTTTGCATTATCTTGGAAAAGAGTTTAACAATGTACTTTGTGTTGTGTGCTAATTCTATCACCATAGGTGGCACATATGGGACATGTTACGAAGCTTGGTATGATGGGACTTGGCAACTGATCAGCTATGAAGGAGGAGAGGGAATGAGTTAGAGGGGCACATAGACTGTGAGATTTCTGCACATTTATTTTCAGAAGGAAAGTAGTCAATGGAGAGATGGAATGACTAAAGATGTAAGAAAGAAAGTCAATGTTTCATGAAGCAAGATCCTACAGAAAGCAAGAGAGGATGAGTTCAGGAGCAGAAGTTGGGAGTCAGAATTGGAAAGGACATAGTTTTTTCCTCAGTGAGTGGAGAAATAAAAGATAGAGAGGTATTTTGAAGAAAAGCCTAAGAAAATAACTTCAGGGCTTCAGAGACTTAAGGAAGAAGGAAAGGGGTCAGGCCAGAACCATATAAGGTTGCCATTTAGGAGATATTGAGTGAAGGATAGATACCCTTTTTGGAATAAGCCTATCATTTAAAATTTGAGCATTGAATACCTTTGTCAGGCAAAACAGCCAGAAAGGTCTGTGATTCAGTGAGGCAGTATGATAAGAACCCTGATCTACCTCCAGTGGGTGTTAGGGGGAAAAGCTGCCCATGGAACACTTTTTGAAGAGAAGTCTCTGTAAATGGTAACAAAGAAAAAACACCTTGTGATCACTATATAGGAGTGTTATCACACTACTCTGCAGGAAAGGAAAAATGAAAAGATTTTTCTGGCCCAGCTAGATTTTCCTGAATGTTTGATTTTGGTCTTTGACTTCTGTTCAAATCAAAAGGCCAGTTCATCTCCTGTGGAAACTTAAATTTGAATATGAAAAGTCAGAATCAAAATATAGTTTTCACTTTGAAATAATACTTAACTGCCCCCCTCATATCTGGTCATGTTTAAAAAAAATTCCTATGAAGTTAACTATTTATTTAAAACAAACATTCTCATTATTTATCACTTGCCCAATTCAATTTAACAAAAATTTATCAATATCTACAGTGTGCATAGCATTGAGGATATGAACATTTATGTACCTACTATGTGCTAGGCATTGTGCTAAACATTAGATACAAAGACAAAATCAAAATTTCCTGGCGTTGAGGAACTTAAATTCTACCAAGGGGGATTAGGGGATATTTCTTGGAAAACTTGACCCCTGAGCTGAATTTACACTTTTAGGATCATACACCACCCAAAGTATCTAGATACCTTATCCAGGATCAGAATTATTTGATTATATTCCTATCTTCTCATTTCATTTGCTTTAAGAGAAGAAGAATGTGTCAAACAGCTTTTAATTCTATTGAAAAAGATAAATAACCATTTTGATAAATGTTACCAAATCATAGATTTAGAAGGCACCTCAAGAGAGGTCCTTTAATCTGTACCTTTAATCTGAACAAATGTGCCTTTAGGCACATTAGTACCTCTTAGGACAAATGGTTACCACATCTATTTTAAAATGCTCTCCAGGAATAGAGATTCCACCATCTCTGTTTGTAGCCTGTTTCAGTGTGTTCAATCAGCTTTCCTGCCAGGAATTCTTCCTTCTGTCTAACTGGATTCTCTCCTGTGCAAATTTTGGTACCTTAACCTCTTCAATGGAGATGAATTCTTTTCATTTTAACTATTACGCAAAATTATTAAGTTAAACCATCCTCAGTCCTGAAGTTGCCCCCTGGTAGCCAGTTATGGTATCAGGGAAGCAGATTCACCCTCTAGCTCTAAGGAACCATAGAGCAACATTGTCTTTCAGTTAATCAACCACTTAATACTTAGCAAATGGTTGTTACTGAAGCACTGTAGTAGATACCCTGTGGAATACAAATGCATTGGGTTTACGGTCTCTTTAGGAGATAAATAGCTCATAAGACAGGGGGGAACACGACCACTGATGATGGCACTCTAATGTAGATGCCAGTTGAAGGCGAATGTTTGGAGCATACCTGATGAGATACGAGGCATAAACTGTTGGGGAAGATAGGATGCAGGAAGATTCAAGCTGTGGGAGAAAAAAAGCAGAAAGCAGGCATGGAGCCAGGAAACTACCCTCAGCTGTGTCTAATGACTGTCGCTACTGACAGGAACCTTTTCCTCTAAAGGCTACAAATGTTTCCCCAGCTGTGGTTCCTCTATGAGAAGCCATATTGGCAAGATTTCAATGCTTTTCACGTCCATTGCAGAGCTGTAAGGTATTTTAGACTTAAAGTCGAAGGATTTTGCTGCTGAATAGGTTATTAATACCCCTTTTAACTTGTGACATGTCAGTTCAGTATGTTGACAAAGTAGAAGAAATAGGAATACAAAGAGTGGAACCCTAAAACTTTTCCCTCTCCTACTAACTTACAGTGTCCTGTATAGTGACTGGCACATAGTGATGCTTAACAAATACTTCCTTTCTTGATTCTAATGCTAGATTGATAAAATAAGACGAGAACAAGCATTACCTTGATAGTAGAGAATATATAGTTTGGGAAATGGGTGGTAAAGGCTTGATTCCTATTTCTTGTTATATACTTTGCATCCTATTTAAGAGGATTTTCTTTTGCATTGCTGTGAAGTCATGTAATCATCCCTGGCTGCTCAGGGGATTCTAAAAGATGTTCAAAGAAAAGTGAAGGTGATTGAATAAACATTGAATCTAAACAGGTTTTAGGAAGCTGGTGGACAAAGAACAAAGGAGAGTCACTACCTTCCAAAATACTCTGTTTCAAAATCATGTTCAAAATGTTGCCCACATATTCAGACTGGATGATATTGATTCTTAGTAACATCGCTTTTAAAAGATTTACAAAATCTTTTCTTCAAAACAATCCCATAGACTAGAGAATGCAACAAAGAAACTGAAGCTCAGAGAGGCTTAGATATTTGCCCAGGATCACACTGTTAGTAAATATTGGGCCCAATTTATGAGCCCAGGTCTCCTACCTGCAAATTCAATATATTCCAAAAGGGAAGAATTTGGAGTAAGAAATGAAGTTGTATAGATGCTTAATTTAAGGATAATCTTTCTTGTCCACAGAGCTACATCTCCATCTTACCTGGCTGGCCTTGGGAAGTTTCCCATAATTGGAGGACTTCAGATGAAGCTTAGAGGGTTGATTCTTGGGGATCATGTAATGAGAATTTTTCTCATATATAGGTTTGACTAGGTAATATTCTTTCCAACTCTGAGCTTCTGGGATTCTAATTTTCTCCACCATACCAAATGAATTTCATAAAAAGTGCCCTGAAAGCTATAAATATATAAAAAAATTATAAAAACTGTATATAAACAAATGTAAGAACCTCAATAAATATGATGCTCATTGCTACAAGTCCTGATCAATTGATTAGATAATATTTGAAAAAATGGACAGGATGCCAAATGTTTGAATAAAACTTAAACTTCATTATTATTTGAAAAAGGAGAATGAGACTCCCAGTAACTACTGATCCCTCGATCCAATTTTCTATTTGTAAAATTCTTGTGAAAATGAATTACAGAGGCATTAACATATTCCTACCACCATATACCAAGATAAGGTCAAAATGGGTTCATGATTTAGACATAAAGAATGATATTATAAGCAAATTAGAGGAACATAGGATAGTTTAACTCTCAGATCTGTGGAGAAGGAAGGAATTTGTGGCCACAGAAGAACTGGAATTCATTATTGAACACAAAATAGATCATTTTGATTATATTAAGCTAAAAATTTTTTTTAATACAAACAACACTAATGCAGATCAGATTAGAATGGAAGCAATAAATTGGGAAAATATTTTTACATTCAAAGGTTCTGAAAAAGGCCTCATTTAAAAAAATAGAGAGAGAATTGACTAAAATTTATAAGAATTCGAGCCATTCTCCAATTGATAAGTGGTCAAAAGACGTGAACAAACAGTTTTCAGATAAAGAAATGGAAACCATTTCTAATCATATGAAAAGGTGCTCTAAATCACGATTGATGAAAGAAATGCAAATCAAGACAACTCTGAGGTACCATTACATACCCCTCATATTGGCTAAGATAATAGGAGAAGATAATAATGAATGTGGGAGGGGGATATGGGAAAATGGGACCACTAATATAATGTTTATGGAATTGTGAAGTGATCCAACTATTCTGGAGAGCAATCTGGAACTATGCCCAAAGGGCTATCAAAATGGGCATACCTTTTTACCCAGCAGTGTTTCTATTGGGCCTATATCCCAAAGAAATCTTAAAGGAGGGAAAGGGATGCACATGTGCAAAAATGTTTGTGGCAGCCCTTTTTGTAGTGGCAAGAAACTGGAAATTGAATGGATGCCCATCAATTGGAGAATGGCTGAATAAATTATGGTATATGAATGTTATGAAATATTATTGTTCTATAAGAAATGATCATTTTCACTCTTTTTGTTGTTTGCTTGCATTTTATTTTCTTTCTAATTTTTTCTTTTTGATTAGATTTTTCTTGTGCAGCAAGATAATTATATAAATATTTTTGCATATATTGGATTTAACATATATTTTTATCATATTTAATATATACTGGATTACTTGCCATCTGGGGAGGAAGTGGGGGATAGGACGGGAAAAGTTGGAACACAATGTTTTGCAAGGATTAGTGTTGAAAAATTATCCATGCACATGTTTTGAAAATTAAAAAGCTTTAATAAAAAATAAAAAAGATGGCGGGAAATAAAGAGAAATGAAGGAGAAACCATAAAAAAGGAAAATGAATTACAGGCCATCTTAATGAAAGCATGAGAAGACAACAGGCAAGCTTTGGAAAAGGAAACTCTCTAGCATAAATCTTTACCTTCATTCACAATTGACTGAAAGCTATAGACCAGACCTTCTTAAATTGTGGAGTTACATATCTGAATGTGGGATTAACAAAAAATTTGTCAGCAATAAAAGGTACCAAATATTACAGCAAGATTTAATTCTTTATGTAAAAATAAATAAATAAATACATCCATCTCATTAGTATGCAATTTGCTTTTGTCTTTAATAAGTGGTAAAATATATATATACATACATATACACCAAAGAATTATTTAAAAATAAATTTCTATATAATTTATTATTAGTAAATGTTAAATTTGTATATCTATTTTGCATATCTATATACCCAGCATCATGTAAAAAAAAATCTTGGGTGAAAAGGGGTCATGAGTAGAAAAACGTTTAAGAAGACCTGGTAAGACAACACAAAAGCCCACTGTGAGGATTTTTTTTGAGTAAGGATTAAACATAAAAAATCATTTGTACCCAACACAAAGACTGGAAGTTCTTTGCACCAAGGAAATAATAGGCTAATAAATTTGGACCATAATAATAAGTATATATGTAGTTACATGTAATTTTCAAAAATGTAAATAGATATAAACATAGTCTGAAATTAGAAAAAAAGGAAAAGACAACAAAACTTTGACTCCATAGACTCAATTAATTTTTCATGGTTATGCCCCAAAATACATATTCTTCTGCAGCCTGAGTGCATTTCCCCTCGTCCAGAAAACACACAGCAAGCTCAATTGTTAGTTTTCATGCTTATCAGAGTTCTTAAGTCTTTCTAATTTATTTTATATTGTTGCTGTTATTGCACAAATTGTTCTTTGTTCTATTCATTTTATTCTGCATCAGTTCATAAAAATCCTTTTTATCACTACTTATACTTAGGTGGCACAGTGGAGAGAGTTCAGGGCCTGGAGCCAGAAAAACCCAAGTTCAAATGTGATCTCAGCCACTATTTAGTTGTTTAACTATGTGCAAGTCACTTAATTCTGTTTGCCTCAGTTTTCTCATCTATAAAAGGAGTTAGAAAAGGAAATAGTAAATGTTCCAATATCTTAGCCAAGAAAACTTCAAAAGGGGGTCATGAGGGATTGGAAACAGCTGAAAACAATTGAACAAGAACAAAATAGCACAAAGGTATTCTGCTATATTTGAATTGTTCAATCATTTTTTAACTGATGGGTTTTTGTTAGGCTGTTTTTCAGTCACATCCAACCTTTGTCATCCCTTTTGAGGTTTTCTTGGCAAAGATATTGGAGTGGCTTGCCACTTTCTTCTCCAGCTCATTTTACAGATTATGAAGAATCTCAGAAGTTGCTAGTCATCCAAAGGGTACTGTAGAAGTGAATAGTGGTTGTGAATAAGTCACAGTGTCTTACCAATGAAAACAGGTACAGAAGTGATGTAAAGAAGATGATGTACTCCCGGAAAAGGAGTTGGACTGGTTATAATATCAGTCAAAAAAAAAAACCAAACAATTAACAACCCAGTGAAGTGGATAGGGTGCTAGATTTGGAATCAGGAAGGCCTGCTTCTGTCACTTATTAGCTGTGTGACTCTGAGTAAATCACTTAATCTCGCTGAGCATCAATTTCCCTGAATGGAAAATAAAGATATTGGACTCAATGGCCAAAACAGGTCTCATTGAACTCTAAATCTATGATCCTTTCTCCTATATAGAATCTAGCAAGGGTCAAGTGACTCTTACAGAAAAGTCCTCAAGATACTAGATTGACCCCTGTGTTAAGAATTGTATTAGATGAAAATTTTTACTACAAGTACCCAAATCACTGAGGCTACATAGATCAAAGGAAATACTTTAGAAAGCTATAGTGTAGTTACATGCTTTATGATTTAGTAAATATGGCATTGTTGTTATCATTATGAAAAGTTTGACCTTTACACATAAATTTCTATGGGAGATTCAGATATGATTTGTATTGCTTTGATTTATCTGCTAAGCTTTACTGAATGTCAGGGAATCTGTAGATTCACATTGGTGGAGGGAATTTCCATACCTTAAGTTCCCTGTACTGCTGAAATTATAGCTCTAGAGAAAAACAATCCAAACCCTTCATGATTAGGGTTGGAGAAGTCCCAACAAGGCGCCAGCCTCCCACACTTCTATGAGCTAAGTGCCATTGTCACCATTTCTAAAAAGCTGGCTCTGGGATTTCATTGACCAAAGAATCAGAAAGAAACCCTTCCTTCCAAAGCAGTTTCACACCTTCTGTGGCAGGTGAGAGTTTTAGAGAACTGCTTGAGGAACTGAAGAATTAAATGCTTTAACCAATGTCATCCCACAGCAAAGGCAGGGCTTAAATAAAATTCTGCTCAATTCTATCCCCTACTCCATGCTGCCTCTTGTCCCCATTTTACAGATGAGGAAACTGAGATCTAGAGAGGTGAAATGAATTGCTTCTGATTGCATACTCATTAGTGGTAAAACACAGATTAGAGGGTTCCTGATTCAGGTCTTTTCTCCTTGCATCACACTGATTTAAACTGGGGCTTCCAGCTTTTCCCTGGTGGGGTCTGACATTTGATTAAGACATCCCTGTTGCTCCAGTTCTTGAAGGATAAAGAAGAAGGCTCCTTTAGCATTTTAAGGGGAGTCACCAGGGTGAGGTTTCCTTGGGATTTTTCCAGAATGACAAATTAGAAATTGTGAGATTTCATGTTTTGAGTTCATCGCTTCTGCCCATCAGGACAATAGGATGGGTTTATCAGTCAGACTGATTGGCATAATTACAATCTATGCCACCCAAAATGTGCCAGGTGTTAATGGCATACATGCCCAGCAATCTCAAATCTGATGAATTTTTTGTAGACACATAATTGCCAGGTAAATAATTGAAGGTCAACTCAAAACAGAAAAGATAGGGGAAGCTAGATGGTGCAGTGGAAAGAGCACCAGTCCTGAAGTCAGGAGGACCTGAGTTCAAATCTGGTCTCAGACATTTAACATTCCCTAGCTGTGTGACCCTGGGCAAGTCACTTAACCCCAACTGCCTTAGCAAAAAACAAAAAAAAACAGAAAAGACAGAAACATCCAGTTTTAGAGTCAGAGGCACCTGAGATCCACCCTCCATTTTGTGAAGGTGAAGAAAAGTAGCAAGAAGATTTGTGGGTGCTATGGCCAAATGAGTATTAAACTTGGAGTCCTGGGAACTGAGTTCTAATTCTGACACCAGTTACCTGTGTGGCCTTGGGTAAAACACCATGAATATGAAAATGAAACAGTCCCTGCCCTTGAGGAGTTTACATTCTACTGCTATGAAAGCAGAGAGCTAAAATATAAGAATACATCTACATAAGTATATATGTATGTATATAAGGTAAACATATGAAAAGGTATATGTATATTATCCATATGTACATGTGCATATTTAATAAAATATATGTTATTGATGTGCATATGTGTGTGTATATATGTGAGTATGTATCTATGCATGTATGTATGTATATGTATCTCAGCTGGATTAGTGATTTAATTGGTATGGATAGTACCTACTGACGAATTCCTTCTACCATTTCAGAGAAGCACCTTCTTTGAAACTTATAATCTTAGGGGCAGCTAGGTTGTGCAGTGGATAGAGCACCAGCCCTGAAGTCAGGAGAACCTGACTTCAAATCTGGTCTCAGACACTTAACACTTCCTAGCTGTGTGACCCTGGGCAAGTCACTTAACCCCAATTCCCTCAGCAAAAAAAAAAAAGTAGGAAAAGAAATTTATAATCTTAGAAATGAGACAAATCATCAAAAATGAAATGATTTATCCAGGATCACATGGGAAGTATGTGTCAGTAACAGAAACTGAACCCAGGACTTTTTAACCCCACTGGAAACTCTCTTGGCAATGAGTCTATCACAGTAAAGTTCATGCAAATGCTTTGTGTAACTTCTGCTAATCCTGGCCGTAAGCTTCGGAGGTAAGTGTTATTATCTCTATTGGGCAGATGAGGAAAATGATACTTAGAGAAGGTGAGAGCTTCCCAGGCTCACAGAACCTGTCAGTGTGGGAGGGAGGGTTGTTACCCAGGTTTTTCTAACTCCACAGTGCTAGCACACTAATCTGCATCACCTCACAGGCTCATTTTGTAGCATGCACTTTCTAAACTGCTCAACCCATGTGAAATGTCATTGTGACCCAAAGCCACAGAGTTAATTGAAAGGAGATCAAAGACTTGGCCCCAAGGTCAGGCACAAGGACATGATAGAAGAGGGCAACAAGCAGAAGATTTGCTCTCTCTGGTGTCTTTATTCTTCCCATAATACCAGAGCACCTTGCATTATAGGTGGAATGGAGGAGATACTTAATTGAGTTCACTAATTAGGGAATTTACCAGCCAAATGCTTGAATACAACAAATTGTAACAGCAATTTTATGCAATGATCAACTATACCTGACTTGGCTATTCTGATCAATGCAATGATCCAAGGCAGTTCTGCAGAACTTTATGAATAAAAATGCCCCCCATCTCCAGAGAGAGAACTGATGGAGGCTGAATGCAGTTGAAACATACTTTTTTATTCATTTCTTTTTTGCTTTTTTTCCATGACATGGTCAATATGGAAATGTGTTTTACATGATTGCATATGTACAATTGATGTCATGTTTCTTGCTTTTTAAATAGGTGGGGCAAGAACAGAAGAGAGGGAGAGAATTCAGAACTGAAAAAATTTTAAAATAAATGTAAAAATCAAAGAAATGATAAATTCATTTTAAAAAATAAAATCTTTCATAATTATGCTCTGCCAGTTTTGTCTCTGACAACACTTCTTTAAAAGACCAGCCTTATTTAGATACAAATCAAAAACTTTTGTTGGTGGTAGCTACCCTTTTCTGGATCATTTAAACACTGAAAATCCCAAAGACACAAGATCAATAGAAAATGGATAGTAATGAGCCTTTGGATGTGACATCCAAAATATTCTCATGCTCCCTCAGTCTACTCTGCACTCCTGGGAGAAGTAAATATCCAGAAAATAATAAGGAATCTGGGGAGGAAAGGCCAAAAGACTACTTTCACTGAGACTCCTCTCTAAGCTCATTAAATTCTTAAATTCTAAAATGAGCTTGTGAGAAGCTCACAGCTCTACAGAACCTTTGGGCTTATAATGCTCAGGGTTTCTCATGTTTCTGAGTAGGATACCTGATGGATCTCATTCTTCTTTGGGCAAGGCCTTCTGCTGCCTCTAGCTCCCTGAGGCTTGGTACTTCTAATGGCTCTCAGGATCTACCTATGGCAAATGACAACTATAGTAAGTGGGTTTTTGAGAGGTGGACCACACTTACCCTGGATACCTGCTCCATAGCCTTAAACTAAGATAGTAAGGGATGAAGCAAGCTCAGAAAGCAGCCAGCTTGGCTCCTGCTCCTCCCCTTCATTCAAGGCTCAGCTCAGCTCAAAGAGATCTTTTCCAATCCTTCCATCCAGGGATCCCTACCTCTTTAATCTTTCATGCATTTCTGGCATCTCCTATGCATGTCTCAGATTCTAATGACCATCAATTTGCTTTGGGCACCTTACATTAGGGTTAAAGCAGGATGGAACATTGTGATATTCCTATTGCTTACTTATGGGACCCACCTGCTTCTCCCTGCAGGGACCTGCCTCCAAACACAATAGAATTCTAGACTGGATTCAAAGGACACTGTTCAGTCCAGCCTGCTGCAGCACACAGAGCTGGCCCCTGAAGAAGGTGTTGGTGAGAGTAAAATGTTGAAAAGGTGCTTGTGTGGGGGATGGACTAGATCAGATTTGAGATTGCTGGGGCGAGAGACACTAACAGGGCAGGACCTGTTATTCGAAAAGCCATGGTACAGGATGACAGGAAGGGAACAGGGAGAAAAAGTTTTGGGGGATTTGGCCAGAAAGTAATAAGCAGAGGTCTAGACAAGCAGATCAATAGGGGATCTAGATGAAGTGTCTCTGCAGAAAGTTTTAGCAGTGGTTAGTGTGGTCTGTTGGCAGGTGATAAGTTACATCATGAATGCCATAAGGGCACAATGGCACAATGCTAGGATTTTCAGCCAGGAAAAGCTGAATGCAAATCCTGCCTCAGACACTTACTATCTGGGCAATCTCAGTGCAAGTCAATCTCTCTGTGCCTCAACTGTCTCGTCTGTTAAAAAACAAAAGAGGAGACTAAATTCAATGGCCTCTAAATCAGCAGGAATCACAGAAACTTTCACCTCTTGGACTGTTTGTCCACTCACTGTTTGAGTCCAGGAAGACTAAGGGAATCTTGGCTGATCAGGAAGGCCAGGGCCAGCCATGCTGAGACTCAGCCCTGGGTGAGAAGTAACCAGCACACTGGGAGTGCTGAAGCAGCAGGGCAGGGACCCAGCTGTGGGCACTTGCAGGAGGGTGAAGCTATTGGTTTGGGGTTCCTGGTCAGAGGGGAGAGCTGAAGTGAAGCCACAGACACCATCTCCCCCCATCCCAGTATTAGAGATGCTTACACTAATACCTCTAAATTTTAAATATAATAACATATTATTCTAAATTATAAATATAATAATATATAACATAATAAATATAAATTATTATAAAATAATACATTTTTAAATGAGCCAGCAAAGAAGAAAGACTTCCACCCTAGAAAGACATTATGGAAACAGGGAAGACTGGGGTTCATCTTCAGAGGAGGTCCCTGAAGTAAAAAAAAAAAATTCTTTCACTGTAAAGAGTAATGTGGAATGGCTCCTCACCCAGAGAGAATTTATCAAAGAACTCAAAAAAGAATTTAGAATTTAAATGAGAGACATAGAGGAAAAACTAAAAAAAAATATAAAAGATATCTTAGAATAAAAAATTATGAAAAAAAAAACAACTAGAAAATGAGATACAGAGTCTCAAAGACAAAAATAACTCTTTGAAAATTAGAATTGGTCTAGCTGTGTGACCCTGGGCAAGTCACTTAACCCCAACAGCCTCAGCAAAAAAAAAGAAAAAAGAAAGAAAAAGAAAATTACAGTTGGGCAAGAGGAAGTCAGTGAAGCTATGAGAGACCAAGAAATAACAAAACATTATAAAGAATGAAAAAACAGAACAGAATATGAACCATCTTATAAGAAAAGTGACACATTTGGAGAACAGATCAAGAAAATATAAAAATAATTATACTGCTTGAAAATTGTAACCAAAAAAAACCTTGACAAAAAATGCAAGAAATAAACCAAGAAAATTATCCTGGAGTGGTAGAACATGAAGGTAGAAATAGAAAAAATCCACCAATCACCATCTCAATAAGATCCTTTGTGGAAAACAAACAGGAGCATTAATACCAAATTTTGAAACCCCTAGATCCAAGAGAAAATTTTGCAAGAGACAAGAGAAAAACAATTCAAATATGCTGGAGCTACAGTTAGAATTGTGCAGAACTTATTAGTAGCTACAATAAAAGACCACTGGTCCTGGAATCATATCTACTGACAATTAAAGGAACTAGGTCTGTGGCCAAAAATATCATATTCAGCAAAATTATTTTAATTTTAATTTTAACTGAATGGGGGGAAGGATACTGAATGGGGGGAAAAGGGTATTTAATGAACTTGCAGATTTTCAGGACTTTCTATCAACCAAACCAGAAGTTAATAGAAAATTTAACATATAAGACTCTATATCAAAGCCCAGTTTCAAGGAACTTAACATGGATATATTGTTTATGTTTTTTTTTATACTGAGTTGGTATAGCGCCTTCCAAAATCTATAAAGAAACTCAGTGGGGAAGGATGGGTGGACAGGGAAGCAAAGGGTAAGGGAAGAAGACAAAGGAGGGATCGATCCATGGGTGGAGGAGAGTTTAAATAATAGCAAGGCAAGTTAGGAGCCAACAGGGTCAACAAGAATAGGAAAAATATGTGTGTGTCTCTGTATGGGGGTACGTGTGTTTATGTATGTGTGTGTATATATCTACATATGTATGTACACACACATACAATCACACACATGCTTTCTTAATCATAGCTTGGGGTGGGGGGGGACTAAAGGGAGAAAAAGAATAAAGTAAAAAAGGTATACAGCAGAGAACAAAAGAACACTTTACATGAAAATAAGGAAAAGATTGACACTTGTGAATATCATTTCTTCTATTAATATATATTCTTTCTTGAACCAGTATTTTTTGTTATATATTTTGAATCCTCCCTGATGTTCTGCTGGGCATAACAGTGTTCTCTTTTGTTTCATTTTTTTCCTTTTCTGTTTTTTTCTTTTTTTAATAAAATAAAATTTTTGGGAAAAAAGAAATTATTATCCCCATTTAAATATGAAGAAATTGATTGCCACAGACATTAAGTGACTGGCCAAGATTACAGTGAAACTAGAGCCAATATATGGGTGTTATTGTTGATGGCAATAACATTGATAATTGTGATTATAATGAAGATGATGGTTATACAGAAGGGAAGGGAGAGGGGAGAGGAAGTATTGCTTCTCTCTTGGTGCTTAGGATCAAAGAACCAGAACAGGGGTTCTTAACTTGATGATCATAGACCTTCAAGAGCCTCAGGAAATATTTCCAGGGGTCTGTGGCCTTGGATGGTAAAAAATGACATCATTGTTTCAATGTAATGGGTTTCCTTTGAAATCTTATGTATTCTTTTTATGTAATGTAATGAAAAACCTAAGTTCAAATTTCCTCTCAGACACTTAAGTTGTATGATCCTGGGCAAGTCACTTAACTTCTCATCTGTTAAATGAGGGTGATAAACCAGATAATCTCTACAATTCTTTCCAGTTCTTAATGTTTGAACATATATTGATCCATGTGTGTGGTTCTGATGAAGCGGTGAGTGGCCGCCATATAATCAAATAGCTGGAGATGCCTCCAGGAGCAAAATGAAAATTTATTATATGTTCTCTTGGGAAGTGAACTTCACTCCAGTCACATAAGCAATCGAAGGGAAGAGGCTTTACAGAGGCAGAACAGCAAATTATATAGTCAGTAACACAGAAGATCCCTCCCACCACTGACCTCATCCTCATTGGCTGAAGAAATGTGGTCTTACATTGCAAACAAGAGCATAACCCCTCTTATTGTTTTTTTTTTTTTTTTTGCTTTCAAGAAGCAAACATTCTTTTTTTTATTAAAGCTTTTTAATTGCAAAACATATGTATGGGTAATTCTTCAATAATGACCCTTTTTTTTCCCAAATTCATTGGATGGATTGAAAAGGAAGTAACTATTGACCCATGCTTAGCTACACTGGAAGGAAGAAAGGAAGGAAGGAAAGAAGGAAGGAA
>JAJPUD010018025.1:0-29758 GCA_023553655.1 Myrmecobius fasciatus
AGAGACAGAAAGATAGAGAGACAGAGAAACAGAGACAAAAACAGAGAGAGACAGAGAGACAGAGACAGAGACAGAGAGACAGAAACAGAAACTGAGAGACAGAGAGAGAAAGAAAGAAAAAGAAAAAGGACAGAGAGAGAGAAGGAAAGAAAGAGAAAGAGACCGAGAGAGACAGGGATCTTTTTTGCTTTGTGTCCCTTGCTCTCTTCCTCTATAAAACGCAGGTCTCTCCAGTGGTCTCTTGTCTCTCCCAGTTCTGGTGGTTTATGACTAAGTTTATAAGATAACAGAGAAAAGCAGACCTTAGGGGATGTGTTTTGTTACTTAAATCATGAAGAGGGAGGAGAGAACTTGTCAACACTCCAGTCTGGGGGAAGAGGCCACTGTGCATATGGCAGCTATTTCGAGCAGAACAGAGAGATGTGTCAGTGGGAGTCCCTGTGGAGATCAAACGCAGTGTGTAGACATTATCTGGATGGCATATACAGACTTATGCAGCGTATATATTGGGCCTGATCTCTGGGCCTGGGATGTCAGTTCCAATTTAAGTTATAGAAGCCATTGGGCTGGGGCAGGGAACAATGTTAGGGACTGGAGGAAAAAGAAGATAAAAAGATCTTAGAAATTAGGATGCAAGAGCCTTTCTTGCTGTTAGGGGATATGTGCTTGCAAAATGCAAGCCCATCATCATTTTAGCAACAGAATAAGAGACAGATAACATGATGCAATTAAAAGAGCACTGGTCTTAGGGTTTAGAGCAATGGTGCAGGAGTCCTGTTTCAGACACTCGCCGACTGTATAACCTTGGCCATGGCATTTAATGTTTTAGTTTGTTCATCTGGGAAATGGAGGATTACTGTGAAGACGTACTTATAGTCTTCAAGTACCATAAAAATATGAGGAAGAGGAACTGAGAGTTCAGAGGGTCATCAATGAGAATGTAGAAATCACCAATGATGAAAGAAAAGGAAGTGTCTGTTGTTTTGTCACCATGGAACTGTAGATTGTCAGAACTGGAAGAGATCATCGCCTTATAGTTGGAAGGGACCCCAAAGGTTAGCTATTCTTATCCCACTTGTTTTATAGACAAGTAAACTGAGGCTTATGGAGAGTAACTGACTTTTTCAAGGTCACACATATAAGCAACAAAGGAGAGATTAGAACTCAAGTCCTCTGACTCCAGAATTGTCTTCTTATCTCTGTATCACAATGCCTTACAATATAGAATTTCAGAACTAGAAAGAACTTTAGAACACCGAAAATAGAATTTTAGAACTAGAAGAAACATTAAAATATATAGTATGTTAGGTCTTGAAGGACCCCCTGAGTCTAGAGTATAGTTGAGAGCCTAAGCTGGAAAGGACATTAGAACATATATCAAAACTGAAAGAGACCTTAGACAGAAGCTCAGAGGTAGAAGAGATCTCAGAGATCATTTCCTTTTAAACTACTGTGTATTGAGCTACTTGATATTATTTTCTTTAAATTATTCCATATAGTTTATGTCTATCTTTGTGATCTGCCTCATTTGAATGTAAACTCCTTGTGAATATGGATTGTTTCATTGATTATCAGTTCACTGCCTGCTCTAACCTGGATGTTTGACGGATTTTTGTTAATTGCTTAAAATGATACAACTTTCTAATGTTACAGGTGAAGAAACAGAGGTCCAGCAAGAGAAAATAATTTGCTTAAGATCTCAAGATTGAATGATGGAAGATCTAAGAGAAGAAGGAGATCCTCACTCTCTGCCCAGTGCCCTTCCAACTTCATGGCATTAAATTTCATTCTCCCCTACAGTCTCTTTCTATGTCCCCTACAAACACACACAAAGCCTCTCTGTCAGCTATGAAGGGATGAGATTGATTTCCCAGCCCATGGGGGATTTCCAATCCCCCAGCCTCAATCTCTGCCATTCATCTTCCCAGCCCTTCCCCTGGTCAGTTACTGAGGGATTGGCTTGATTATGAACATGTTTTGGAAATATTTTCACTGTTGTTTTTAAATTTTTTCCTTTGTTTGAAAGAGTGTTACAATGCTGACCACAAAAAAAAAAAAAGGAAAGAAAGCAAGGAAGAAACCGAAAATTCTAAATGTAAATCCAGAAATGGCCGGACTTGGTCATCAGAGTTGGAAAACGTCCTGCCACAGTTTGAGGCCCTCAAAGACCTGGCACAGGCAAGGGACTTGGGCAGCCAACACCATGTCCATTGACATATCCTGGCTCCAAACATGCCTCAGTTTCACAGGATGTTGGCCTGGGGTCTCCACTTTCATACTTGTGTACAAATCCTCCTCCTCCAGAGGCTCCAAATGTTTAAGCAAACCATAACACAGTGATTCATTCTCTTCTTATCTATTTAATGGATGGATGTAATGAGGCCCAGAGAGATGCTAAAACCGAAGCTCTGTCATATAACAAGTTACAGATAGATGTGGGGATGGAATCCTGGCATTAGAACTCAGCCTTTGGTCATTGTCAAGGTCAGTGTGGGACCAAGGTCTAGGTCTAGTCTAAGGCTAGAGCTGGGACTCAGTGTAGGACCAAGAAATAATCAGATTAGCCTAAAATGAGCTGAAAAGAATACCTCTTAGGACCTTCTTATATTATAGCAGAATTGTAACATCTTGACACAAGAAGGGCCCCAAAGAGATCATCTGGTCCATACCCCTGCCTCTGTACTTTCATCACAGAAAGACGGGATTTCTCTACAATTTTTTTTATGATTAGAACCCCTCACGCTTGAGAAATCTTCTAAATATTAAGCCTAATTATTTCCTATTATAATGCCTAGGCTACTCGCTGCATTTATTTACTCTCCCTATCCTGCTTTATGGAAACAGGCAAATTGTGATGTTGGCCACAGTTTTGTCTTGCATAAAACAAACAAGCTGACATAGATCTAAACTTCTTAACCTTTTCTTTTCTTTTCTTTTCAAGTCATGGATCCTTTGGCAATTTGGCGGAATCTATAGACCCCTTTCTCAGAACAATGTTTTTGAATAATTGAAGAAAATGCTAATTTCAGTTAGAAGTTCATGAAAAAAAAATTGTTAATCATCCAAGTTCATGGATTCTTTTAAATTTATCACTGGACTCCTTGGAAGTCCAACTTAAGAACCCTTTGTCTATATGCTCATTATATCCCCTTCTAGCCTTAATAGTCATTTGTGACCCTAATGGCATCAAACTGTGGGAGAATTTCTAAGAGCAAAGAGGTACGTTTGGTCCAAGACAGAGGGATGCACTCACTGACCTACAGGAGTCTGCTTCTGCTCCAGGCATCTCTGATTTCTTTTTCCCTACCCTCACAAAAAGAAATGGCCTCCAAGACCATTCCTCCCCTCTCCGCCCACACAGGGATGTGACTGACTGGGAGATGAAAGCATATTAAGGCATTTCTTTAAACTTGTTTGTTTATGGAAAGAAGTTTCAAGCCAGCCGCTGAAAACCTGCATTTTACGGGTAATTTTTCAATTTATTTCACACTGGTATTAAAAAGGAAAAAAAATGCCAGCCATTATTCCAAGGAGGTATTGTATGTAGGGGTGGGGTGGGGAACATTGACTGGTATGAAACAGTTCTCTTGACCAGATCAAACTTTCTGGAGACAAGTTGAAGTATCGTCTCTAGGGAAGATCAAATGAGATGAAAAAAAAAATAAAGAGACCAGAATGGCCAGGGAGAGAACTAGGACAGGACAGGGAGAATAGAAAGAGAAATTTGGGAGAAGTCTGAGAATATCTGGTCCAGAAGGTCCCTAAGAGTATAGATTGTTTGACTGTTAGATCTGGCCAGAATCTTAAAGTGGAAAGGGCCATCTAATCCAGCCCATACTGACCAAGAATCCCTTCTCCAACATATTCAACAAATGGTAATCCACCTTCAGGGATGGAGAACTCACTACCTCTATTTCACTTTTGGACAGCTTTGACTATTAGCAAGTTTTTTCATGTATCAAATCTGCATCTTTGTAACTTTGTTCTCTTGCTTCTGTTTTTGTCTGCTAGAGCCAAATAAGGAAAAGCCAAATATTTCTTCTAGAGTCTTGCAGATACTTGAAAGACAGCTCTTGTTCTTTTTAAGTTTTAAGTTAAACCTTCTAAGATTACCTCCTTCCCTTTTCAGCCGGTCTTGGTTTGGTGTGGATTTGAAGTCCCTCGTCATTTTCTCTGTTCTCTATGCTGTTCTTCATTTGCCAATATCCTTTGTGAAGTGTGACTCCCAGGACTGAAAAAAGAATTTCAGATGTGGTCAGATAGGGACGGTATCAGAGGCTAAAAATGTCTCTCCACTTTAATAGATGGGAAAACTGAGACTCAGAAAAGAACAATGGTTTGGCTCTGATCACATATCTAGCAAGTGGATGGAGCTGGTCTTTAAATGGGTCTACTGACCTCCCCATTCTGGATATTATGCTTTTCTTAAAACAGCCTAAAATGGCATAGCTCTTTTTTTTGATTGACAGGTGATATTTTTTACTCATATCCAGCTTAAAACTCATTAAAATCCCCAGATGATTTTCATATCAACCATTGTCTTCCCTACACCTTGTTTTTCTTGTACTTGTGTACTTGACTTTTTTGATACAAAGTACAGCACTTTACATTTATTGCAATTAAATTCCATCTAAGTACATTTGATCCATCATTCTAACCTTTTCCAGATGCCGACTGTCATCCAGTTTGCTAGAAGAGAGAATATTATAACTGGGAAGGCCCTTTGAGATCATATACTTCCAAACCCCTTTCTTGTTCAGATGAGAAAACTGAGACCAAGAGAAGAAAAGTTGGTGACACATTAGGAGTCATTATAGAGCCAATGCTACAGCCCAGGTCCCCAGATTCCCATTTCTGGTTTCTCTCCATTATTCTGCACTATATTCCTTGAAAATGAGTTACTTTTCACCTTGGGATGAAGAAAACATGTCCTTTTAAATTGATTCCAGACATAATGTTTCTCCTCATCTCCCAGAGATTGACTTTGGCTATTTTTCTCTTTTTATTTTTTTAGAGAATAATGAATCTAAGATAGTACCTCACAATCATAAATTCTAGAACTGGAAATATCTTTTTAGGCAGATTTTATAGATGAAGCAACTGAAATACAGAAAAGTTAAGGGACTTGGCCAAGGTCACAGAGAGTAAGTAGTAGAGGGGAAATATGAGATCAGTCTCCTGCCTCCTATTCAGTTGCTGTTTCTACTATATCATATAGCCTGCCACTTTTTCAGAAACTGTGACCCAACTCCCTCCTTTTTTTATTTTTCTTTTTTGTCACACCATTCCCATTATTAGCTGCATGGCCTTAAGCATGTCATTTCCTCTCTTTAAGCTTTAGTTTCCATATGTCAAAGGAAGATAACAATTATTTTCCTGCCTATTACAGGACTTATTCAAGGATTAAATGAGATAATGTGATTTACTAGACACGGTCACAATTTCTGAATCTCTATAAAAATAGGAGCTGTTACTACTATTTTTATTATGATTACTCTTTTCCCTAGATGTGTTGTTTGACATGTATCCATTTAGAAAATTAAATCTGAGAGTCCAATATCTACCTCTTAAAATAAAGGCATTGAACTTCATGATTACTAAGGTCATCTAGATAGAACATTCTCTGTTCTATATTCTAAGAGCTCTTTCATTTCTGATATTCCATATTATATCATCTAAGGTTCTTTCTAGTTTTAACATTCCAACATTAGAATGGGTAATAATTTTAGTCTATAGAATTATAGAAAATGAAACTTTAAAAAAGAACTTAGAACATAGAACATATAATTTTAGGACTGAAAAATAGCCATAGAAATAAATGCTGCCATTTCTATAATCTTGGCCACTAGGGAGGCTGAGTGGAACCCTTAAAATACAGAATTCTAAGCTGCAGTGGGTTCAGGTGTCCATTCTAAGTCTAGCAGCAAAAAGATGAGTCTCTTTGGGTGCACCAGGATTCCTAAGGAGGGTTGAACCTGTTCAAGTCAGAAATAGAGCAAGGTGTGATCAGTAGTGGGACTGCACCCTGTACTTCCAACCTGGGCCAGATAGAGAGACCTGATCTTGAGAGAGAGACACACAGAGAGACAGAAAGAAAGAGAATGGAGAGAGAGCGAAACAGAGAGGCAGAGAGAGACAGAGAAACAGAGACAAGGAAAGGAGGAAAGAAGGGAGAGGGGAGAGAGGAAGACAGAGAGAGACAGAAAAAGAAACATAGAATATTAAACCACAGAACATTAGGCTATTGAATTAGAGCCTGGGACTTGCCCCGATTACACCTTATTATGTACTCTGTGCCAGAGGCATTCTTCTTGACAGTGGGATCCTTACTATTATAGACTTATTGACAATGTGCAGTAATCAGAGGTGTGGACACTTCTACATTTTGCAGACTTTAGTCATGGTCCTGAGAAGAAACAGGGCCAGGACTAGATAACAATATGACAGAGCTGGAGCTACCAAAGACCTTACCAATCATTTATCTCTATCCCCTCATTTTACAGATAAGGACACTGAGACTTGGAGAGGTTAAAGGACTTGCCTTATGTCACATAAGTCCTGTGATTCTTGTTACTATTCCTTTACGACTAGAATCTTTGCAGTCCAGAACTCAGGAGTTTGCTTCTTGTCAAAGAGAACAACTTCTTGTTCTAGGTAAGGCCCTGACGATCTGCTGGGCATCAGCTGGGTTACTGAGAAAAAGAAACCGACCAAGGATAGACAAGGTGAGAGACAGACAGAGACAACCTAGGCACAGAGCCAGAGAGAGATGAGCAGACTTCAAGCTAGGCAGAGAAAAGCAGAAAAAGATGGGGGAAATGGAGAGAGGGAGCAGCCTTCCCAGAGAACAGAGCCCTGGGCTGGATGTCGGACTTGAGCATGAGTCCTAGCTCTGCCACCAACTGTCTGTGGGACTCGGTGAAAGTCATTTCCTCCCTCTATATATTGATTCCATCCTCTGTCAAAGTAACGTGTAGGAATTGGGGGAGGTAATCAATGGTATATGAGATTGAGATATAGAAGAGACAAAGTCACAGGCGGAAAGAGAAGAGAGAGGAAGGAGAGGCAGAAGAGAGGGACAAATAGAGACAGAGACATAGAAAGAGAGGCACAGAGAGACAGGGGAAGAGAAATAGGGACAGAGAGAAAGAGAAAAAAGAGAGAGGAGAGAGAAAAGAGGGAAAGAGAGAAGAGAAAGGAGAGAGGAAAGAGAGAAGAGAGAGACAGAGACAGAGGATGAGGGAGGAAAAAGAGACAGAGGGAGGGGGAAAGAGAGAGGGGGGGGGGAAAGAAGAGAGCAACAGAGAAGAGAAACAGAGGCAGAGCGAGAGAAAGAGAGAGAGAGAGAGAGAGAGAGAGAGAGAGAGAGAAGAGAGCAAAAGAAAGAGAGAGAAGAAAGGGACAGAGACAATGATGGAGGAAAGAGACAGTAAGACAGATAGGGGTGAAGAGAGAAGAGAAAGGAGAGAGAAGACAGAGAAGAGAAACAGAGGCAGAGATAGAGACAGAGACAGAGAGGGGGAGAGGGAGGGAGTGCTCACAGCTAGACTGTGACTAACAGGCACAAACTGCTCTGGGGCCAAGGCTCGGGAGCTGGGGAGGAGACTTCTAATTCAGTTGAGAGAGAGTTAAATCCCCAATTCCTTGACTCCACCCCATCATTTGAGTTCAGTGGTCTCCTTACACTCCTACTGTTAACCTGGCTCCCGCCTTAGGCGGGCAGGCAGCAGGACGGGGGGCTCAGGCCAAGCCTGACTGAAGAGCAGCCAACAGCAGCCAGTCTGGTCCCAGGTTTGCCCTCCTGAGGGGTGGCTGGGAGCCGGGTGGGTGGCTCAACTTCTCCCCTTGGGAAGTGGACTGGAGGAAGGCTTGGCTTATAAAGCCAGGGGATGTGGAGAACAGGCTGACCATAGCCTTTCTAGGGCCCTGAAGGCCATGCCTCCCAGAGGCGCTTGGTAGCCAGCTGCCTGTGGCCACCCCACCCTCCATGCCACCCTGAGTTCTGGGTCCCTTCAGAGTCCCCTCCAGAGTCAGACTAGCCCTCTGGTGCTGAGGGCATCGTGAGAGCCCCAGGCGAGCCACTCACATTAAAGCTCCCTTTTCTACTGCCACCTCTCCCCTCCTCTGGCCCTCTGTCTGCATCTGGCAAGAACCCTCCCACCCCCTCCACCCGCCGACTGGATGATCTGACTCTTCCCCTGCCCACCACGATTGCTGTCCAGATGCCCTGGATCCTGCTCACACTGCTGCTATTCGGGAACGCTGTGGAAATGTTCGCCCTAAACCACAGCAAGAAACAAGGTATGATCCCTGATCTTGGGACAGTGGGGAAGGGGGTGCAGGTCCTGTGTTCTCTTTTCACATCCTTACTCCTTCCCTCACCTCAACCCTGCCCATCCCTTTTCCCACCCCATCAGGGAAACATGGAACACAAATCTGCTGAAGACTGTATGCCATAAGCAGGGTCAAGGTCAAGGGAGCTGGTCCTAGCATCTGGTGTAAGACGAAAGCAGGGTAGCTCAAGGGAGAGGGTCCTAAGTTGGGGGACAGGAGTCTGGGCTCCTGCTAATTCACTGTGTGATCTTGGGTGAGTACTTCCCTTTCTCTAGGTCTTGATTTTCTCTGATGGAAAAGAAGGGAGTTGTACTAAACCAGATATTTAAGATGCATTCTAGCTCTGATAATTCTGTTTTACAAGTTTCTTATGACACTAACATTCTATGTTCCAAAGGCCCTTTCAGCTCTGATATTCTGTATTTTACATTTCTTGATGACATTAATATTCTATGTTCCAAGGACCTTTTCAGCTCTGATATTCTGTATTTTCTGTTCTTTATGACATTGATATTCTATGTTCTAAGGTCCCTTCAAATTCTGACATTTTATGTTCTTTGAATGTGGATTCTAAACATTGTAGATGAGTTGGGAAGTCAGTGGTCAGTAATAATCCTTCACATTTGTATAGCACTTTCTGGTTATACAATATTCTTAAATTCATCATTTTCTTTACTCCTATTCAGATGAGCAAGACAGATACAATTATTTTTATTTTATAGAAGGAAAAACTAAAGCAGAGAAGTGGCTAAGATCACTTTTATGTCTAAGAAATAATGGAGCCAGATATGAAACCAAAATGTTCTGAGTCCTCATTCAGCATTTTTTTCTACTATATTGGCTGGGCTGAACTGAGGAAAGGTAACTGGAGGCAAAAGAGTATATATATATATACATACATACATACATACATACATATATATATATAACTGATTCCAAGAATGACTATTGAAAGAAGTGAGGAAGGTGATTCCTTTTTTTTGAATTTTCTATTGAGAATCTGTGATCAGCAGGGGGATGGAGTTGCCAAGGTGCCTGAGACAGGAGAAAATACTTGGTGTGTCTGACCTTAATTAGATTCGGGTGTGGAAGATTGGATACATATATAAGATGCCTATGTATAATGTGCAGCCTTATTTAAAGCAAACAGATCAAAGAATTGTGAAGTTGCTGTATCACAAGTGCCTGGCACAGAGGGATGGAAGATTAACTAATGTGCTATAATATAGCATCATGGTGCAATAGAAAGCCTGTTGTCACTTAGAGTTAAGATCATTTACAATGTTAGACCTAGATCCAATTATCCCTCTGCTATCTATTCACTGAGTGACTCTGGTGAAGTCAGAGAGCCATGGATTTGATGCTAGAAAGGGCATCTTAACTAGTTCAACTTTTTCATTTTATGGAGATGGCCCATTAAGTTTAAGTGACTTTCCCAAAGTCATGCAGTTTTTCCTGATTCTAGATTCATCACTGTTTCCACAAACCTTCAAATCTTTGAGTTTCTTCATCTCTACAATGGGGTAATAATCCTATCATTGTCCTCCTTACAGGGGTGATGTGAGGAAATTGATATGGAATTGTTAAAGTATTTATAGAAATGAATGCAATTATTAATAATGACTAAGCACCCTGTTATACATGAAGTATCATGGCAGTTGTCTTTCTTATGACTTTGTCTGATGGATAAGATAAAATATATGATTCCCTACTCTCACAAAGTCCACAGTCCACTTGAAAAGATAAAACCAACACTCAAGAAATTGTCAGAAGCCATGCAAAGATATGCATGAGCCATGCCCAACAGTTCCTTGTATATAGTAGGTCCTGAGCAAATGCTTGTTGTTGATTTGTCTTATGGACTTTGCAGAACCATAGGAACTTAATGGGAAGAGAGATCACTAGAAAAGAGAGTGATTAGGGAAGATTTCCTGGAAAGGAATCATAAACTGCGTCTTGAGAGTCAGGGTGATCACAGGACCATGGATTGGAAGTGTAAGGGATCTCAGAGACTGTCCATTCTAACCCCTTCATTTTACAGATAAGGAAATTGAGACCCAGAGAGTTCAGGTAACATAGTCACACAGGTAGTAAATGACATACACAAGACTGAAACCCAGGTCTGTTTCTGTGATTGTGATTTGACACCAAATCCAGTTTTGCTCTTTTTCATTGTATCATATTGTCATGGGTAGCCCTGAACTTGGAGTCAGAAGACTTGGATTCATATCCTGGTTCTGATATTATATCAGTATAAGTATATCTTCAAAAATATCTTCAAGCCCAAATTAGTCTTTGTAAAATATAAGATTGTTGGGGGAAAATGGAGTCTATAGTGTGCTATGGAAAGGGCAATATTTATTATGGTTAGAGTGATGGATGAGGATGGAAAAGAAGAAGGAAGGGATCGAGATAGACCAGAATGATGATAATGGGTCACATTTCTTTAGTACTTTTACTTTTATGAAGTACCAGGATTACCTCATCCTTTGTACTTATATCCCCAGAGCCTAGCACAGTGCCTGGCACATGGCAAATGTCTAATAAAAACTTGTTTGATTTCCTCACACAAGCCTTTGGAGAGGTGATGGAATTGGATTGTTCCAATAATAGAGAGCCACAAATTTAGTAGGAGACCTATCTGGCTGTAGCAAAGGGTGTGTTTTGAACAAGAGATAAGATTAGATTGGAACCAAACAGGGCTATGTCTGGAATTACCTAGAAATAGAGATAGATAGATAGCTATAGAAATATAGTGTGGAATAGGCAGCCTAGAGAAGAAATGAGGCAAAGGTTTTGCAAGTAATGGCAAAGTTTCTTGAAAATTGCAAGGCCCAAGGAAAAGAGCCAGAAGTTGAGGGACAGAAGACCTGAATTCTATCACTATCACTGACTTATGTAACCTTAAACAGGTTACATAAACAGGTACCCCTCATGATTTCCATTTTCCTATCTGTAAAATGAAGAGGCTATCCTAGATTATCTCTAAGATCTCTTTTATCTCTGAGATCTATCAAAAAGAATAAGAGAATTCTAATTCCACTTTCCTTAATGTTGTCAGGGAATTATGGCAAAGTCAATATTTCCAATCTCATCCTTTGGGAGGGGAGTTAAGCTGTCTCTCATTCAACTCGTATATTGTCCCCAAGAATGTTTCAAGAATCCCTCTGCACATACACACACAGACACACAGACATACAGACACAGACACACACACAGACACACAGACACACACACACACATACAGTGCTAGGCCCTGTGGTAAGCACTTTTAAAAATGTTATGCCATTTTATTCTCATAACAACCCTAAGGGGATAGTTCTATTATTATCCCGATTTTATAATAAAGGAAAACTGAGGCACAGAGGTTTAGTAGCCTGCCTAGAATTACATAACTAATAAGTGTCTGAGTCCATATTTGAACTTAGATCTTCCCAAGTGGATGTCCAGCAGTGCTCTATCCACTGCACCAGCTAGCTGCCTCTAATAAAAAGATCTTGTTGAGGAGAATACTTATTATGGATATTACTTTCCCTAAAATTTAAGGCCTGATCATCTGATGGAATGTCAGAGCTAGAAGAGATCTTTAGATTACAGGATTTAGAGGAATGAGAATTCTTAGATGTCTGTTAGCTCAACCCTCTCATTTAGTAGCTGAGGAAATGGACACTAGTAAAGCAGAGTTGGGATTATGAATCCAGACCATCTGATCCCAAACCCAGTGTCCTTTCTCCTGCATCGTGACCCCCCCCCCGTCAATATCATCTAACTCCGGATTCCCCCCCCCTTTTTTAGCAATAGTGGGGAAATTGTGCAGGGTTCCATCACTAGATGAAGTCTACGTAGCTAAGTTATTAGTAGCATTGGAACTTGAATACAGGTCTCCTGACTCTGAATCCAAGGCTTTTTCCATTCTCCCACTCCCCCCTTCCCTTCATCACATGGACATTAGCCCCCAAATGTCACTGTGGTTCGATCTGGTCAGAAACCAACCCAAATTCGGAAGAAATGACTTGTGTGTGCCTTATGCAAGAGACTAGGATGACGCCAAGCCCATACCCATAGAAGCCTCCTGGGTCCCTGATTCCAGGTCAGACATGAGACTCCTCGGCTCAGGAGTCATTAGTAGCTGGCAAAATGAAATTTTCTGTTTCGAAGACAAAAAAGACTTGAGAAAGGCTGCTTGGAACTCAAGTGTCTCTTACAAAACAACATTTTGATGACTTAAGTGTGAGTTAATGAGAAGCAGATGGATCCATTTCCCTTGAAATATGCTGGGGCTTCCCAGGGATGGGAAGTCAGGCCTGGGTGTAAAATGGGGTCTTATTTGCCTTCAAACCTGATTGTTTGAAGGCTAATTGAGGGGACTGGAAGAGCCCCAGCTGGGGTTTCCCCCCAAGCCCTGGGGCAAAGCCAACATTGTCACAAGGGAATAGCATCTGGGAAAGGGGATTTGGCAGTGATTGGCGTGGTCCCTCCGGTGTCAGTCGATTTGAAATGCTCCAGAGGGTTTCCGAATCTCATCACATCCCACCACAACCCTGTGGGTAGGAAAGAAAGGGAATCATGCTCTTTGTGCTGATGGGGAAATGAGTCCTCATTTGGGAAGTGAGGGAAGTGACTTGCCTACAGTCACATGAATAAATTATTTGACAAAGCCCAGAATAAGCACCCAGGTGTCCTAACTCCCAGTCAGACTGGGAACCAGAAGCCATAAATCATCAGATAGCAGAATTTAAATCTATTTGCTGCTTAAGGGCCACCAAGTCCAACCTCTTTATTTTATAGATAAAGAAAATTAAATAGAAAATGCAGAAGTTGCTTGCCCAGGGCCACATACTATGGTATCCTCAATTCCACATGCCTAAAGTCACAGGGGCAATAAGAAAGATGACTTAGGAAGCTAGGCTTTTTGACAACAGATCTAATGCTCTTTCTTATGTACCACACTGTCTCTGTATTCCTTCCATGTCAATTTGTATCTAACACAATTTTCAACAAATAGTAGATACAATGTATGTTTTTGAATTTGGAAGGATCACAAGGACATAGAATTTAGACCTGGAATAGACCTTAGAGATCATCTGCTCCAATGCCTTCATCTTATAGATTGGGAAAACTGAGGTCAGGAGGACTTGTCCAAAATTATACAAGTTAATTTATAGGACTTAGATCTCAGATCTCTCAGTCCCTTACTTTTTCTCATGGGTTGTGGGGATGAGGAATGAGGTAAGACAACTTCTATTGTATTTCCACTTCTGTATCAATGATCTTGTGATCCTATGACCTCCCTATTGGGGAGACATATGGCCTCAACTGGACAATGAGATAATATTCTCCAGGAAAGATTTGCATTTGAACTTATCTCTAGCTAATGTTCTCTTTCTGTGGTCCCTCCTATTTATCAGGGTGATGTGGTAGAAAGATTGTTGGTCCTGGAATAAGAACTGGATTCAATTTCTGGCTCTAAGTCTTCTAGTTACCATGGAGAAATTATTTAAACTCTTTAAGGGACAGGTTTCTCATCTGCAAAATGGGAACAATTAGGGACAGCCATGTTGTTCAGTGGGATAGAACGCTGGCCCTAGAGTTAGGAGGAGCAGAGTTCAAATATGGCTTCAGACACTTATTAGCTATGTAATCCTCGGCAAATCATTCAACCAGATTGCCTCCAAAAGAAAGAATAATTATACTTGTGCTATTTACTTTAAATGGTGAGTAAAAAAAAAAGCACTTTGTAAGTTTTGAAGAGATAAAGATGTTGTTTTTATTGTTCTGTGTGAGATAGAAACCAGAAACTACTTTGTTTTCTTCTCCTAGATTGAATAAGCTTTCATCCCTGGGATGGCCCTCATGAAATTCACCTTTCCATTTTCTATCCACAATAAAACTCCTTGATTCCCTACTGCCTTTTCTCCCAGAGACGCTTTTCCAGTCTAACATTTCCATGGACATCGCTGCCTAATTTATTTTAAAGCAGAGGTTTCTGGGAAACAACAAACAGTGTGGTAGCATAGGAAAAGCATTGAACTAGAATTCAGGGTGCCTATGCTTTTGTCTTAGATTTGCCACTTATTCTGTGTCACTTATCCTCTCTGAGTCTCAGTCCTCTGTAAAATGGGACCCCAATATGAATTACGTGATCTCTGAGTCCCTTCCAGTTCTAGCATTTTCTTTTCTAAGATTTCTACTAGCTCTGACACTTGTGTTTGAAATCCTTCTAGCTGTGATATTTATTAACAACAATGACAAAAAACAAGAACAACACAATATTAATGAAACATTATCCCAAGGCAGCTATAGAATGATGAACACTTCTCCATCAAAAAAGAGTAAGAAAAGTGACATTGTAGCAGAAATACTTGGACTTGGAGTCAGGAAGACACAGGGTCAAATCTTATTTCAGAGACTTACTAGTTGTGTGATCCTAGTCAAGTCAATTAATTACTCTGTGCCTCAATTACTCTCGTGAAGGGGTTTGACTCAGTGGCCTCTAAGGTCCCTTCCAGGCCTAAATCTTTGATCCTATGTTCTCAGAACATCTGACAAATTGATGAACAACTTACATAATACTTCTGAAACTAATAGACAACTCACCAAGTAATTGTAAAGGTGAGCAATCAGTGCAAACTGTTGGATTTGTAAATGGAACCTGAAATGATGTACTTCTAGATGAAGCTTCCTAAGTGGCCGATATCCAAGAGTGGAATCAAAGGTCCCCTTTAGGCAGTATCCACCATAAATGGACAAAGAGGCATTGAATGAATGGCTGAGTCATGCAGACTTGTTTATAGAAAGGAAGGAGTTTGTGATAGTGATTAAGCATCAGATCATTGCCTTTAGAGATTACATTATCATTAAGGAGCCCAGACTTATTTATTGACACAGATTGTGCAAGGAAAGAAAAAAACTGTGCAATTTGTCACTGTAAGAAAAAAAAATTAACATCTACTAAGTAATTAGAAAGACCCATTCAGGGATCCAGAAGCTTTTTATCTTTCATAAACTGCCAAATATGTAAATCCCTATGCTACAAAATGCAAACCCCAAAATATCCTTGAAAATTCAACAAATAAACTGGATTATAAATGAATATATAAACTTGCTGATAACTGCCTGAACGTAATGTTAATTCATAAAAACTTAAGATTTTTTAAAATTAACATCACCATGATGAATACTCATTATCCCCAAACTACATGGAACGAAAAGCATTGAAGTTATAGAGACCTAAGGGAAGAAGTCAAAATCATGTAGAAGTTGAATGAGAAAACTCACGTCATCCCTGTCATCCAGGTAGCTGGTGATGAAATGGATAGAGATCAGGGTTTAGAGTCAGGAAGACCTAAATTCAAATCTGGCCTGAGACATGTAGCTGTGTGATCCTGGGCAAGTCACTTAATCTTCTTCCACATTAGTTTCATCATCTATATGTAGGGATTGTAATATCACCTACATCCCAGGATTGCTGTGAGGACAAAATGAGATAGTATTTTTAAGCACTTTGCAAATCTTAAAAACCTATGCAAATACTAGTTATCCTGTCTGTTATTTGAGTTACCCTAAATTTGATGTTTTTCAGTAAACCTACACACAGTGATCTTATACCCTAATATATTTGATCAATTACAAAATAATCATTTTATTTATCTATGAACTAATTTGCAGAATACAAAAGAATAATATCAAAAAGGATATTGAGTATCTTGAAAGGTGAGCACTAGATAAGAATAAAAAGGAAGAGGAGAAAAGGAGGAAAAGAAAAGGAGGAATAGAAGAAATTATATAGCTTGTTAAATTTACATTACAAGAACCCTGTAAGGGAGGTCTTACAGTTATTATTGTCTACATTTCATTTTGAGATTCAGAAATACTAAATGACTTGTCTGGAGACAGAACAACATAATAAATAAGGTGCTGAAGTTGGAGTCAAGAATAATTTGTGTTCAACTCCCAAATCCCACCTCAGATACTAGCTAGGTCATCTTGAACAAGTCACTTAGGCCCTATGTATTTCAGGAAACTGAAATATCCTGAACATCATGAACAAATCCAGTTTAGTGACAAAGTTAGACTAAAAGGTTTCTAAAGTCCTTTCCAGCTCTGAATCTATGATCACATGACTTACCTTGCTCATACAGTTAGTAAGTATCCAAGGTGGACTTGGACCCGGGGTCCTGCCTTTCTGTATATTATGTTCCCATTTGCCTCTGATGTCCTTCTAAGTTACTTCCAGCTCTGACATACTATTTTTTCTTCATCAAACATTTGTTAATTCTTTTGATGGCAAATTGTCCAAGGTCCTTTCTAGCTCTGTGACATCCTATGGTCTGTGTTCTAAAGTCTCTTCTTTAAGTATGAGATTCCCATCTGTGAACTGATAAATCTCTGTCAAAATGTTCTGTTGAAGTTGAGCTGGGAGATGGGTAGAAGCACTCTTGGTAGAAAGTTCATGCTACATCATTGTTGCCATATAACTTCAATGTTGAAAAGATCTTAGAAAGTATCTAGTCCAACACCTTTCTGAACAGGAATCTCTTCTGCAACATCCTTGACAACCTGCTATCCAGCTTCTTCCTGAATACTCTCAGTGATGGGAAATTCACTATTTGTTAAAGCATTGCATTCTCTGACCAGACCATTTACAGTAGGCTCCCATGCATGCTATTGTTTTTCTTAGAACTTCAGACTTATCCAGTGAGTCATTCTTATAGTTGGGACAAGACTGCCTGTAGGGCATCAGTTGACCAAAGCTCTCATTCTATCTAATTCTCCCTTCACCCGGAAGTCATGAGTTCATGGCCCTTTCTCTTTCCACTGACCAAGCAGTCATGTCCAGTCCATCTCCCCACTTTTTCCCCTTGCAGAGGAATGCTCCTGGACCGTTCTGACTATCCTGTGTCCTCTGTATTTCTTGAAGGATTAATCCAAAGGAAAACCAGGAGGCCCAGAAATGGCCTTCAGGCTCTCAATTTGTCCAGAAAAAGACTTGCATTAGGAAGCAGGAGACCTGGCTCTGACTCTTAGTTCAGTTAACTCATTGCATGACAAGCTATCTGCCCTGTCTACCTTAGTTTCCTTCCCTATAAAAATAGAAATACTTGCACCTTCTGCCTTACAAAGCTATCCTGAAGAATGCACTTTTTAAGTTGAAAAGTGCTATGGAAATGGAAGAGACATGGGTCAGAATCCTAGCCCTGCCTCTGGGTTATCACAGGGATAAGTTTCTTTCCCTCCTGGAATTTATGTGTTATCCTCTATAAAATGAAGGTGATGCATCAGATAATTTCTAATATTCCTTCTTGCTGTGGAGTTCCAAAACTAAGTCCTGCTGGGATTTCCCAATTCATTAGTCTCTTTGTTTTGATTTCATAGAAAGAAATGGGCTTCTTTCTCTACCTTCCTTAGACAACTTCCAGACTTACTCTTGAGTCCCCTATTCACAGTCAGATGTCAGGAGGAAAAAGAGAAGAAGGAGAAGAGGAGGAGGAGGAGGAAGAGAAGAAGAAAAAAAAGGAGAAGAAGAAAAGAAAAAAAGAAGAAAGGAAGAAAAGAAAAGAAGAAAGGAAAAGAAAAAGAAGAAAAAGAAGGAGGAGGAAGAAAGAAAGAAAGAGAAAGAGAGAGAGAAAGGAAGGAAGGAAGGAGGACAAGGAAGAGAAGGAGGAGAGGAGGAAGAGGAGAAAAAGAAGAAACAAAGAAAGAAGAAAGAAGTGTTTAGTTGAGACTATGACGAAATAAAAGCACAACATAAGGAATGGTTAAAAGGAGGTTATGGGGGCATTAGAACCTTTCAAGTATTCCAGAAATCATATTCTTCTTTAGTAAGTCTGGCTCATGTCCAGATGTATGGGAGGTGGCTCCACAGGAATCTCTTCACAGAGATCAATCAGCATTATTATCCCAGTAGGTTCTAACTCTCAACAAGAGGAAACTTAAGTGATATGTATACAGGACAGAGGCATGAGAACCTGGAGATAATTCCCACCTTGGCTGTCCACTCAGCTTGTGTGATCTTGAGTCAACAATTAGGAAGCCACTGGATTTGAATTTAAGAAGTTAGAATCCTGCCTCAACAATTAACTAGCTGGCAAGTCACTTAATCTGTCACAAACTTAGGCTGTAAAATTAGGAAGTTGGACTTGAACTTTAATGCCTTTTCCATATCTAAATCTGATTTTGTGAACACTCATTAAATACTTATGTAACAAGAACTGTATGACATGTTGGAAATACAAAAACAAATGTGAGATAGCGCTTAACTTCAGGAAGCTTCCATTTTACTTCTCTGTTATAGGAGGAAGTTGACTGAATGGATTATCTCTAGGGTCCTTTGTAGCTCCAACATTCTTTGTTTAATATTAGTAGATGCTTTCCAGTTCTGATTGTTAGTTAATATGCTAAGTCTGTTTCATTTCAAAAACATCAAGTTTCCTTTCCTTTCTTTTCCTTTCCTTTCCTTTCTCCTTTCTTTTTTCATTTCCTCTCTCCTTTCCTCTCCTTATGAACCCATTTGGAGTTTTCTTGGAAAAGACACTAGAGTGGTTAGTCATTCCTTCTTCAGCTCATTTTATAGATGAACAACTGAAACAAATATGGTAAAGTGACTTAGCCAGTATCACATAGCTAGGGAGTGTTTGAGACTTCTTGATTCCAACACTATAATAAGCACCATTAATATAAAACCAAGCTTTAATACAAGCACTGGAAGTACTTAATAAATGCTTGTTCACTAACTGATTTCACAGAATCTCAAGAATTGGAAGGGTCTTCTACTTGTTGAGGGTTTGGACCCTTTGGGATAATGTTGACCAGCTTC
This sequence comes from Myrmecobius fasciatus, assembly GCA_023553655.1. Classification (NCBI taxonomy): domain Eukaryota; kingdom Metazoa; phylum Chordata; class Mammalia; order Dasyuromorphia; family Myrmecobiidae; genus Myrmecobius; species Myrmecobius fasciatus. Next base: position 19,151 of record JAJPUD010018025.1, read on the forward strand.
AATAAAGAAAACTCTGTGGACCCACTTCCTAGGCCTGAACAAGGATCCCCCTCAAGAATACAAGGGAAAAGTAGTCATTCAGTCTTTGCTTGAATCAATCATCAATGAACATTTATTGGTTCTAGTATATGCCAGGCACTGTGTTAAGTGGTGAAGACCTCCCAAGAAGAGAAACTCACCACTTCCCCAGGCAGCTGATTTCATGTAGGGATAATTTAATTATTTGGAAATTTATCCTAACATCGAGCTGAAATTTGCTGCCTCTTCTGAGGTTTGCTCCCAAAGAACATACAAAATAAGTCTAATCCTTTTTCCACATGATAGCCTTTCAAATACCTGAATTGAAGTGTGGTGTGGCTTAATAAATGCTTTTGCCCTTCCCCTTTTTAATCTATCTTGATATAACATGACCTCAAGGTTTCCCATGACCCTGCTTACCCATCTCTGGATACTTCCTAGCTGATCTATGGCCTTCTCAATAGCTTGGGACTGAACAGAATATTCTAGAAATAGTTTGGTTAAAGAGTACAGTGGAGGGGCAGCCAGGTGGTGCAATGGATAGAACACTAGCCCTGAAGTCAGGAGGACCTGAATTCAAATCTGATCTCAGATACTTAACATTTCCTAGCTGTGTGACCCTGGGCAAGTCACTTAACTCCAATTGTCTCAGCAAAGAAAGAAAAAGGTGCAGTGAAAGCATTAGTTACATTATCTTAAATTCTGCATTCTTCCTAATGCAATCTTGGATCAGGTTATCACATTGCTAGCTCATATTGAATTTTCAATCTATTAAAAACTCCTAAACTTTATAAACAAACTACTGTCTACCTATTCCTCTCCCCCTTGTTGTCATCATCCTTTTCCTCTTCCTTGTCTTCTTCCTCCTTTTTCTTAGACTTCTGGTATTAAATTTTTTAACTCAACATAAGATTGCATTTGTTGCTATTAAATACAATCTCATTAGATTCAACCCAAAGTTTTAACCTCGTGAGAGCATTTGGGATCCTGAATGTGTCATCTAATGTGTTAGCTACCCTTTCTAGCTTTTTGTCATCTGCATTATTTGACTGCATTCTCAAAATAGGATTCATGAGTTTTTATCTTTGTAGGTGTGTACAAATTAAGAGTAGGAGTAGAGAAGACTGGGAGTTTACATCTTAAGGAGAATAACTTGAGGATAGTCAGCTGAAGCCCAGCTAAACCAGACACAGGATAAAGTCAGGACCTAGAAGAAAGAGTCTAATTTTTTTTAATGGAGCCTCTTTAAAAAAACAACAACAACAACAACAAATTTTTGACATTATTGAAACAAAACAGCAAACAAATGCTATAATTGTCTTCATGAGGTAATATTATTAACAACTCAGATCACTTTCATTTTTAAAACAAAATTTTATTTTAGCATGTAAATTACATGTAAAAACTTTTTTAACATTTCTGGTTATGGAGTTTCTTTTTTTTTTGTTTTGAGTTCCAAATTCTATTTCTCCCTCTTTCCTCTCTTCTTTCTCCCTGAGAGAGTAACCAAAGTAACACGTTATATGTACAATTATGTAAAACATTTCCATATTAGTTATTTTATAACAGGAAAGAGAAAGAAAGAATAAGAGAGAGAAAAAAAGAAAGAGAAAGGAAGGAAGGACAAAGGAAGGGAGAAAAAGAGGGAAGGAGGAAGGGTGGGAGGGAAGGAGAAAGGGAAGGAGGAAGAAAGAAAGGAAGGAAGAAGAAAATACAGCTCATGTCTGTATTCAGATGCCATCACTTCTTTCTCTGGAGGCTAATAGCATTTTTTCATAATGAGTCATTTGGAATTATCTTAGGCCATCAAATTGCTGAGAAAATCTAAGTCTGTAGAAGTTGATCATTCCACAATCTTGCTGTTATTGTATATAATATTCTCCTGGTTTTGCTCACTTCCCTCTGCATGAGTTCATATAAATTTTTCAGATCACTTTCAATTCTGAAGGAAAGGTCTTGAGACAGCATGAGAGACTTAGATAACTGGTAAGAGTAAGGATAAAAGGGGCTCAGAAAAGAGAGGTGGGGTACTTGTTATTTTAATATGTAAGTTACTCTTATTTTACCTTTTCACCTCAGGACAGCCCTACATAATATATTTTTAAATATTTTATTTAAATTATTTTAATTATCAAAAAAACATTTTTACTATCTCTCCTCTCCCCACAGAAGAAAAAAAAAGAAAATACTGGTAACAAGTATTCATAGTTTAACAAAACAAGTTCCTGAATTTGTCACATCCCAGGAAACATATGTTGCATTCAGTATATTGAGGACATCACCTCTCTGCCAGGAAGTAACATGCTTCTTCACTTGTCCTCTGTAATGCTGATAAGAGTTCTTAATCTTTCGGAGTTGTTTCACTTTATCAGTTGTTCATAAAAGTCTTCCAGGTTCCTCTGAAACCGTCTCTTTCATAGGAGTATTTCATCACAATCATAGACCATCTTTTGTTGGGCTATCCCCAATAGATGAGCACCCCCTTAATTTCTACCTATTTGTCACCAGAAAAAGAGCTGCAATAAATCTTTTTGTACATATGAGCTTTTTCCCTCTTTCCTTAATTTATTACAAGTTTAAATCTAAAAGTGATATCGCTGGGTCAAAGAATATGCATAATTCAGTTGTTTAGGGAACATAGATTCAAAATTTCAATGAGACTAATTCATAACTCTACCAACAGGACATTAATGTAATATAATATTTGATGTAATAATTATTACATTATTAAATTTCCCCAGAGCTCCTTCAGCATGTCATTTTCCTTTTTTTGTTATCTTTGCCAGCCTAATGGGTGTGAGGGAAAACATCATAGTTGTTTCTTCAATTTGCATTTTTCTGTTATTAAGAGTTATGAAAGATGCTAAGGTGTTAACAGAAAACAGTTGTCTAAATTTCAACATGGGTTTATTAGGCACATTTTGTGTATGGCACATTTTGTGAAATGCCAGAAAAGATAGAACTACAACTAAAACTCCATTCCTTCTGTGAGTTCACAATCTAAGGGGTATAGTAGGAAAGACTATTAGACCACCAGATTGACCCTATTTCAGTCAGAAAGCCTGGATTCCATCTCGGCTCTGATATCAATTATATAACATTTTGTTGTTCACTTGTTTCAATCATGTCTAACCTTTTGAAACCCCAAAGATACTGCAGTGGTTGGCCATTTCCTTCTCCAATTCATTTTACAGATGAGGAAACTGAGGCAAACAGGCTTAAGTGGCTGTCCCAGGATCGTATAGCTAGTGTTTAAGACTAGATTTGAACACAGGAAGATGAATCTTTCTGACTTTGCGTCTGGCACTCTATCCACTATGCCATCTAGCCTTAGGGAAGGCATGTAACTTCTCAGAACCTCAGTTTCCTACCTATGTAATGAGAATTTCCAACTTGCTTACTAACCCTAAGGGTATTATAGGAAACTGAGTGTGATGGGAATGGTGATAACCCCACAGAGGTAACCTTGAAACTGAGCCTTTGGGAATTAGAAGAATGTCAACAGATGAGATGGGGATAGAATAGGCTGGGAATCAGGAATGATGTGAGCAAAGACACAGAGATACGGGCTGTGTCCATAGAGAGTGTGAATGGTGAATCGTCAGGATTAGGGCATCAATCCTTTTCTCTGAGCTCTGGCTTCAGTCTAATGATCTAGTGCTACCAAAACCTTTCCCCCGTGGCCCTAGGTTCTGAGAAGAGTGCCTGTTTCCTCCAACCCCCCAAGCAAGAGCCAATTTGGCATCTGGCCTCCCGCACCTGACACCATATGTCTCTTTGGGCTTGACCTCATCAATCCTTCCTGCCCCCTCCCGATTCTCATTTCCTGGGATGGATAAACTTTTTTTGAGGTCTAGACCTAGAAAGACATCTCTGTGACTCATCCCATGTTTGAAGTTTGAAGAGTGACTCAGGGCCACCCCAGAGAGAGAACCATGAGGGAGTCCATTCTTGAACGAGACCTTCAATCTGGAGCCCATTGGATTTTTTAAGAACTAGGATGGATCAAAAGGACCTTCAAATGTAATCCCTTCATTTTATAAAGAAAGAAACTGGGGATTACATAAGGAAAGTAATTTGGCCAAGTGTATACATGTAGTTAACAGAGCCAAGACTTGAACTTGGGGTCTATATGACTCCAAATTCCATGCTCTTTCTACTATGCAAGAATTATCTTCAAGAGGCTGAGATCTCAATTTCTCTCATCTTTTAAAAAAAGAACTCTCAAAGAAAAAAAAGAGAATACTCCCAGAAACAAGTATATGTGTGGTTATAGAAGATGGGGCCTTGGACTGGAAGACAAGAGACCTGGTTTTTAGTCTCACATCTATCCCCAACTCACCATGTAACCTTGTAACCTTATTTCTCTGTTACTCATTTACTTTCTCTGTATAGTGAGGATCACAAAAACTGTTTTGCCTTCCAAATAGGACCACCATATATCACAAATTACAAAATTTACAAAGCACTATACAAATTATAGAGACAACAAATCAGAAAGATTTGAATTCAGATCCAGCCTCAGACACTTACTGTGTGACTTTGAACAAATCATTTAAGCTCTGTTAGCCTTAATTCACCATAGAAAGAAATGGTAAAATATTCAAGTTATCTTTGCTGAGAAAAGTCTCATGGGCATTATAGGCATGCTATGGTTCATAGGGCCCACTAAGAGTTGGACACAAGTAACTGAATAACAACATACAAATTATAAAGTAATGTATGTAAATTATACTATATACATATATGTAGCATAACATATATATCAAATACTATATAAAAATTAAGTAATAAGCAAATGTAAAGCATTATTATTTCCTGAATAATAAAAAAATCTTAATACTTTTATTCAACTATAAAACTGTTATTTTGTCCATATTGCTAGGGGATTAAATGTAAAAAAAAATAGAAGAATAACAATTATATCCCAGGACTTATAAATAGTTTGAACTTTATCAAAAAATGAGACTGAGACAATCATGAAGATGAAATAATCAACAACATATCTATAAAAGTGTCAAACAAATGACTAGATTATAAAGACTTATTCATAGAAGTGGAGGAGGTTATTGGTACCAACTAAGTAATTGATAAGAGTGCTAAACCTAGAACCATGAAGACTCAAATGGGACTTCAGATACTTTGTGTGTGACCGTGGTCAAGTAATTTAAACTATGTTTGTTTTAGTCTCCTCATCTGTAAAAATTAGGATTATAAAAGGCACTCTTTACCTTCCAGAGTTGTTATAGGGATCAAATAAGATAGTTGTAGAGTACCTATCACAGTGAGTGATACATAGTAGGCACTAAATAAAAGTTTGCTATTCTTATTATTGTCATTGTCACCAGAAATTACAGAAGAGCTATCCTTTCAGATCCAGAACTTAGTGGTCATTGCAGATTATGTAAGAAAATGGTAGAAGCCATGTGACATATTGAAAACTGCTAAAATTTAGCACTTACTGAATACCTAGCAAGACAATCTTTTGGCTAAAATTATACAATAGAAGCACAATACCTTTTGCAAAATATTAGGCTATAAATGCCCATATTGTAAATATAGATTTCAAAATAATCTTGAGAATTCCACAAATAAACTGTATTGAAATCTGATGACTTTTACAGATAAGATTGTTGCCCACAGTCACCGTAGCTTAACATTGATCTTAAACATTCAATAATGTTTTAATTGATGTTGCCATATCAAATATTTATAATTTCCAAGCTATATAAAATTAAAACTTTCAAAATACAGAGAGTAGTTGAAGAAATCAAAATCATACAGAAACAGGATGAGGTGCATATTATCCCCCTCCTCCTGTCTGTTATGGGAGTTGTACCAGGGATGTTTTCTCTAAACATACAGAAAAGCCAACACTTTTATTCAACTACAAAAAGTAATCATTTTATTGCCAGAAAACATTAAATGTAAAAGATCTAGGACTGTTTTGACCTGAACTCTATTAAAAAAAGATGAGAAAAATGAAATTTTTATTATTAACAACAATAATAATAAATTCATGACAAAAAGGAAATATTATGATGATTAAGAACTAATGTAGAACAAAGGTTAACAGATCTGGAAGGGACCTTAAGGATCATCCACACACTCCATTTACAAATAGGGAAACTGACACCAGGGAGGGGAAATGATTGTCCAAAGTCACCCAGAAAGTCTTTCTCCCATCTCCAGCTGGTGCTACAATGAGGAATCAAAAAAGAATGTTTATTTTTATTGTAGCTCTTTTTTTTTTATTAAGACACAGCTGGTAAAGCCTTTGGGATGCAAAGGTTGCAAACATTAAACCAATATGTAATTGAGTCCAGAGCAATCTAATGGGTCCAAGGTGGATTGTTAATGAGAGAGAAAAGCAAAGTCTTAAGAGAAAAGAGGAAGGACTGAGGCTCCCAGACATAGAAAGACACCCTTCCAGCCTGTGACTGTTATCCCGAGACTCTGGAGAAGAATGGATTGTCGGGGGTGGGGGTGAGGGTGGGAGGGGTTTGATAAGAGATGGGTCAGTGAGCTACTGTTTCTGCCCCTAAATAACTCCTTGAACACCACCTCTCCTAAGATGCTTATTTCTTTTTTATGTGATCTCACACACATTCCTTCACATGATCATTCTCCCCCCCTTCTTGTCCCCCACAGAGCCTGGATGAGCTCAACCACCCAGGGATTCTCCCCCCACCCTAACTCTTCAACTCCCTCTCACCCCAATCATGTCAAGAAGGAAGGGTGTGGAGGAAGAATCTGACCTTTTTCGTCAGCTTTACATGCTGCCCTTAGGATATGATTTGAGGGGACCCCAACTAGCAGTCCTCCCTAAAAAGTCCATCCAACTGCCTTTTGTTCCACAATTGCTTCATTTCATTCTACTAGATATCTGGGAGAATCAAAAATGTGTTGAAAGAACCATGAGCAGAGATTCAGGAAGGCTGAGTTTGAGTGCTGCCTCTGCCATTAACCTGATTGTGAGTCATTGACTCTTGCAGTGCCTCAGTTTCTTCCTCCGTAAAATAAAAAAATTGGGCTAAGTCATTTATAAGATCCCTTCATGTTCTAACAGTCTTTATTCTTAGGTCCTTTCCTCAGTTTGTTTCTATGTTCTACAATCTTTTTCTCCTGTGATATTCTTTGTTTCTTGTTCAAAGTCTCTTCCAATTTAAATATTTTTGTATTTTAAGATTATTCTCATCTTGGATGTTCTCTTGCATTCTAGTTTCCTGTCTTCAAATTCTGACTTTCTTTCTTGTAAAGGTTCTTTCTACTATATTACTTTCTATATTCAAATGACCCTTCCAGTTCCCTAAAAGTAAGGTTCCTTTTACTTCTCAAAGTCGCTGGTCACAGCCTGCTTGGGATTATTAGTCACTTTTTTTGTGTATGTGAATTCTGTTCTTCCAGCTAAATTGTAAATGAGCTCCTGGAGGTTGGGTTCATCCTTATTTCTTTTTTAACCCAAAGCAAAGGGCTCAACCCTCTGGAGACATGCAGTAAAGTAGTGATTTTGATTGAAAGGTTTTTGTTGTGGTTGGCAGTAAATTTTTCTCCTCAGATCAGCCTTTAAATGTCTAAGTCCCATGAAAAAATCCTTGAATGGAATGGGGACCTAACTTTATCTATATGATCCTTTGCAATCATTTAACCTCTGCTTGCCACAGTTTCCTCATCTGTAAAGTGAGAATAATAATAGCGCCTGGGATTTTTGTGAGTATAAAACAAGATAATATTTGTAAACCACTGTAAGTTTTATAAATGAGTAAAAATATATCTCTATATATAAATGCTAGCTCTGATTCATATGAGACTTTGAATAAAACAATTCCAACCACATAGTTCCCTCTCTAGGGACACAGTCACCCACTGGTGTGGAAGTGCAGGAAGCATTCAGTGTCACCATGCCAAAAGACCCCTCCTTAGCACTCCAAAATATTTCCCCCCAAAACCCTTGACATTGGATTATTCAATATCAGGGTTGGAAGAGACCTTAGAAAGCAGAATACATAATGTTAGTCTTAGAAGACTATTGGTCAATGATTAGAGATTACTCAATCCAACCTCCTCATTTTAAAGACAAGGATATTAGCTCCCTCAGAGAGAAAAAGGGAGTTTAGAATTACAGAGCAAGTCAGGGGCAGAGCCAAGAACAAATTCCAAGTCTCTACAATCTCTTTCAGGCTGAATCCCTATGTCTTAGCTTCCTAATTCTCCCTCTTCTCTGAGTTGATAAGCTTTCTCCCTGGCCTGTGGGTCTCCAGTTCTATTTCTACTATCCCTCCCTTATCTCCTCCCGCTTCCTTCTCTCTCTAGCCGTTGGGGTCACTTTTGGCTCTCCCTTCCTCTTTTTCTGAGGTTCTTCTTCCTCTCATGCTCCCTGGATTCTTCAGATTCCATTTAACCTAAGATGTTGAATTTTAACTTTGATACCCTCTCATCTGTTTTTACCTCTAACTCATCTCATTAGAGCCTCGTCTTAGGGGACTTTTGAGGTCCTCTCCCCAAAGTTTGTTGATTGAAAAGAACTTGCTCTTGAGTTTATATCAGCTATCTTTCCAAAGAAGCTATTAAGAATAGAGGGTATTTTGCTCCCAGGACTTGTGCTTCCCCAAACAGTCTTGAAGACCCAAAGGGATGAAATACTGATGATAGAATTTCAAATAACGGAACATTTGGTTGAAGAGACATTGCAGACAGGGACTCCCTCTTTGTTGTACCTTTTTTAATCATGACTACTATTACTCCTTACTTATATATTATCTTTTTAAAGTTATAATTAGATTAGCTATCTTATTTGATCCTTGCCATAGGCTCATGATTTTGGCGGGGCAGGGGTTTTCTCCTTATTTTATAAAGGAAAAAACAGAGATTTAGAGGGGAAAGTAACTAAACCAAATACTCACAATTAGTAAGTGACATATTTAAGGCTTTCACCCAAGATTATTACTTCCAGGTTTTGTTTGTTCTTACTGGATAATGCAGCATTGTGACAAAGTGTTCTATTTGCTTTTGGAATCACTTAAAGGGGTGGGCATGGGATGAAAGAAGGAGATCTTCCTCTTTCCTTGATCTTATTTCTGTTTGAATTTTTTTGCAAGGCAATTGTGGTTAATGACTTGTCCAGGGTCACACAGCTAGCAAGTGTTAAGTTTCTGAGGCCAAATTTGAACTCCTGACTTTAGGGCCAGTGATTTATCTGCTGCACCATCTAGCAGCCCCGTCTGCCCCGGACAGAAACAGATAGACAAGCAATGTTCTGGCCACCAATGTGCAAACCTCGAAGCAGTATTACCCTATAGGCCTTCAATGCTGATACCAGAGTTCTAGAGTTGAATACTCTCCTTAGTTGTAAGAGCTTCCCACAAAGTGATTATATCACCAAGGTAATAACAGAGGTGGGAAAGAAACAACCATTTATATAACACCTGCTATATTCCAGGAAGGCAGCTAGGTGATACAGTAGTGTCAAGAATACTCATCTTCCTGAGTTTACTAGCTATATGACCCTGGTCAAGTCATTTAATTTCTTTGCCTCAGTTTCCTCATCTATAAAATGATCTGGAGAAAGGAAATGACAACCCAGTATCTTTGCCAAGAAAACCTCAAGGGGTCATGTAGAGTTGGACACATCTGAAAAGTGACTAAACAACAAAAAATGGTCTAGGCAGTATGCTAAGCATTTTAAATAAATATTACTATTTACAAATATAATATTTTCAAATATTACAAATATTTATAAATATTATCTCATTTGATCCTTACAACAACTCCATGAGGTAGGTGCTATTTTTATCCTCATTTTATAACTAAAGAAACTGAGGCAGACAGCAGTTAAATGATTTGGCTATTATAAAAAGCCCAGCCTATGAGGAATTGGTGTTCTGGAGGTTTGGAAGAGTTCCCACTGTCGTGTGAAACAATGCAGTGTTATTGCTCTGGAAAATTCAGAGGCAGATGGGAACAACATTTGTTTTTAGTGATTATATCCTTTTAATCCTCTAATATAAGTAAAGTTATTTTTATTGCCTCACTCAAATGATTTGCCCATGATTACATAGTAAGTGTGTGAGGTTGAATTTGAACTCAGGTTTTCCTGACTCTAGGCCCAGCACTGTATCCATTGTTATCACCCAGCTGCCTCCAGGAAAATTGTTAAGAGCTCTGAGAGCTTCAGATTGAAATAGCCACTAAATGCCCCTGCTACCAGCTCTTCCTCTGCATGAACGGGTCATCAACCAAGTTAAAACTTAGTACCAGGTAATGTCATCCATCAGCTTTGGGAACCAGGTAGTCTTTAATTAGCTGGTCCCCAAAGAGTTAAAATTCACCTCACATATCCCAGTCCTGGAACACAGCATTTACCCTAAGCATTGAGACACTGATGAGACACTTGGTATCCAGGTATCACACTCCCTGCTAGTGTACAAGGGCCCAGGAAAGACAAGAGAGATCAAATGGAAGAAATGTAGCTGTGTAGGACTGATCCCTGACCCTTGTATGCACATGGCTATTCCAAGGAACAATTTCCTTCATACACCAAGATTCTGATATATTAAGCAAAGTCACCTTTGACATTCAGGATGATCTGAA
>JAJPUD010018026.1:0-23180 GCA_023553655.1 Myrmecobius fasciatus
TCCTTCCTTCCTTCCTTCCTTCCTTCCTTCCTTCCTTCCTTCCTTCCCTCCTTCCTTCCTTATTTCTCTGGCAGTTTCACTGGTCCCCTGGTGGACTGTCACTTTCTCCTGTATGTATACAGTGGAAACACATTAAGCTGGGAGTTGGGGCACTGGGGTTTGAGCTGAGTAGCACCAGCTGGTGCCCCCTTTAGCCTCATCTTCCCCCATCTGTAAACTAGAGATAGCAATAGCCTCTCCGTCCCAGGTTACGAGCCACACACTTGGCAAACTCCAAAGCTGTGGGTGAAGACGTGCTCTTATTAATGAATGTGTCCAGTAGCCCCTGTCTCCTGCCATCCTGCTCTGAGGGCTTCTCTTCTAAGACTGGGGAAGGCTTCTCCTTCACTATGCTGCACCCTTAGGAGCCTGAACCGCCCGCTCTGACTCGGGCCCGATAGCATCTTGTGACTCAGCACAAGGAACCCAGCCGGTGGCTTGTCAGCTCTGCCTGGGGAGCCGGGCTCTTCTCACAGCCGGGGCGCTGTCAGATTGGGGAAGGCGAGGAGAGGCCCGGGCGAGCTGGCCATCGTCCGAGGCGTGATGGAAGAAGCCGAGAAGTCCCCGACTTTCCTGGCCGGGGTCACTGGGCTGTGCAGAGGTGCCTCCTTTGGTCAGACAGCGGTTTCCATGTGTCACAGTCTCTCCAGTGAGAAAGTGAAAAGGTGCCATGGGGCAGAATCTGGCTCTCCCTGTGGGAGCGCCAGCTCAGGAAGGAGCAGTCCCTGCCATTGCTGCGATCCCCTCTCCTTTCGTATTCCTTTTAGATTCTTTCTGGGGCAGGATGGGGTGGGCGTCACCTGCCTCAGAGATCTGGCAAGATCTGTCTCAGCTCCGGGGTCCCCCTAAAGTCAGGGACGCTGGGGCAGCTGGCGGACCTCCAAGGCAATGAAACTTAACCATGGCGGTGAGCCGTCTGCTCCATGGTGCCGGTCACTGGGGATGTAAATCCAAAATGTCCTGGGGGGGGGGCTCACATTCTACTGGGGGACAAGCAAAGAGAAGCAAGTGTGAGGGGGGAGAGGGCGTTTGCACCCAGGAAGAAGCAGGAAATACTTCTTGGATTAAGTGTACCTTAAATAAGGGACAGTGTCTTGTCACTTTTCAAAAGAAATAGGACACTTCTTGGATTTGAAAGTTTTCTCCACATGCTCTCCTTCCCCTCAGAAAAGCCTGCTCTCCCCCAAATTCCCTAATGTTGGTGAACTTTCCCCCCCATCTCCATCTGAAGGAAAGGCAGCATGTAGATTAGAAAGAAAGCTCTGGATTCAAATCCTGACTCTGGTGGCTATTTCCTCTGTGACAGGCAAATCACTTGAGCTTTCTGTGCCTCGATTTCCTCATCTGTAAAATGACAGGTTGGAGAGTCTGACCTCTGAGACCCCTCACAGCCCTCCACACAAATAGGAGATCCCAGAATGGTCCCTGAATCCCATGTCCATATTGGGTCAGTTCTCCCACTGAAGCCTCTAAGGGGAATGGATTTGGACCTCTCTCACCTGCACTTCTGCAGGTCTCTGGGGGAGCCGGCCCTTTCGTCTGGACCAGGGCCAGAACCTCAGAGACAACGGATAGGGGCTTTTGTTGTCCGCTCGTTTCTTACATTTGATGGACCCTTGACCTCATTGATGTGGGCACACCCTCCATCAATGCTCTTATCATGGCCCCTCCTGGGGAGAGGGTCCCCCGGGACTCGTGTCCGTGTCCTCTGAGTGCCCACCCAGCATTCTGGGGCCCATGTCTTCCACAGTGGCTAATTCTTTGGCTTGTCTTGCTTTCTCAATGGCCTCCACGTCAGCCTCCAGGTCTCTGGGCTGCCCTGCAGCTGAGCGCCTCCTGTAAAAGTGTGTGCCCGCGGCACACGCGCCTTTTCTGGAACGCTCAAATGGCTGCTTGGAAAAGAAGCCTGGTCTCCAGTTCCAATTAGGGGGTTTTGTTCCATAACTGGCTCACACAAACCCACACAGACTCCAGCATTTCTTCCTGAAAATGGCTTAATATTTTCAGCAGCGCCAGAAATCCAACCACTTGCTGAGCCTTTGTTTCCTCTCGATGGCGTCTACTTTCCTAGTAATAGTAATCTCATCCTTTCCTTGGCTTATTCCTGCCCGGACCATGGATCCCCAGCCTGGGATGGAGGGAACCTGCATTGGGTTAGTAAAGACTTGGGTCAGAGGGTCTCCACTTCCTGTTTGCTCCTGGCAGCATGGTGGGGCAGCCCCTCAGCCTTTCCTCTGCCGAGCCCTACCCCCTTCCTGAGGACAGGCGCCCCCCACTCTTGGAAAATCACAGCCCGTGTGCCCAAAGGGCATCAAACTGGGCATCCCCTTCGATCCAGCAGCGTCTCTACTGGGCCTGCATCCCAAAGGGATCTTAGAGGAGGGAAAGGGCCCCACATGTGCAAGAATGTTTGTGGCAGCCCTTTTTGTAGTGGCTAGAAACTGGAAACTGAAGGGATGCCCATCAATTGGGGAATGGCTGAATAAATTATGGTATATGAATGTTATGGAATATTATTGCTCTGTAAGAAACGACCAGCAGGACGATTTCAGAGAGGCCTGGAGAGACTTGCATGAACTGATGCTGAGTGAAACGAGCAGAACCAGGAGATCATTATACACGGCAACAACAATACTATATGATGATCAATTCTGATGGATGTGGCTCTTGTCAACAATGATGTGATTCAGGCAATTGCAATCGACTTGTGATGAAAGAGCCATGCTCATTCAGAGAGAGAACTATAGAGACTGAATATGGAGCAAAATGTAATGCTTTCACATTTTTTTATTTGGTTTTCCTTTCTTGTGGCTCCCCCCCCCCCATGGTCTGATTTTTCTTGCACAGCATAATAAATATGGACATATGTTTAAAAGGATTGGGCATATTTAACCTCCATGAGATTGTTTGCTGTCTTAGGGAGGGGACATTGAGAGAGAGGGAGAAAAATGTAGCATACACGGCCTTCAAAAAATTATGTGGAAAACTCTCTTTATGTGTATTGGGAAAAATAAAATACTATTTAAAAACAAGGAATCACAGCTCTTTGTGGCCACCCCTATTTCTTTGATGGCTCACAATTCCCCAATGGTCTCTCGCCAACATAGTGATGGTAGTGGAACCCTGTAAATTCCCTGTTTATGTGGAGGATCCCATCACCCTATTAGTCAGCCAGAGTCAGAGCTGCAGTTTTCCCCACTTGTGGATGCTCCTTCACCACACTCCCCCATCTGTGATGGTTCCCCCCACCTTTCTCCTTTCTCGGAGACCTCAGTCTACTTGGGACGCTCATAACCTCTCCAGGGGACTGTTGCCACAGCCTCCTGAATAGGTCTGTCTGACCTCTCATCCTCACTTAGCTGTTGAAATAATCTTCCTAAAGCCAGCATTTAGCCGTTCCAGGCCCCAGCTGCTGGCTGAAACACAAGATCGCCAGCTTGGCTCCCAGACGCCTTCATTCTCTTGTCCCTTGTAGGCTTCTTTCCCATCACGGCCTTTCATGGACATGGTATCCCAGACAAACTGGCTTCCTTTCTTTTCCCTAGTACATGGGACGTAATCTCCCACTTCCATACCTTTGCAGCAGCCATCCCCCATACCTGGAGGGAGCTTCTCCCTTCTGTCCATCTCTTCGACTCCCTAGCTTCCTTCAAGGCTCCCCCTCAATGACCACCTGCTACAGCAGGCTTCCCTAATGCCCCCAGCTGTGCGATCTCTCCCACTCCTCAGACCTCTATGCCCCCATCTTCTCCCATCCCTCACTCCTTGAGAAGAGATGGGAGACACTTCCATTTTTGTCTGCAGCAGTTACCCCGGTGTGTGACACAGAGTGGCCACTGAATTACTGTTTGTCACATTGGATTGGATACTTTATTCTTCCTCTTCCGTGGACCTGCTCTTTGGGGAAAATCAGAATTGAGTCACCAAATCGGTGAGTGATGCAATTAGCGATTACGGAGGAGACAGGATTTCAGAACGGACCATCTGGTCCCATATGGCCCCTTTATGATTTAACTCATGTGGGCACTGCTTAGAACGCGCCATATGGGGACACTTTGGGGGGGGGGAAGCATTTCTATTTACATTGTCGCCATTAATTCTGTTACTAATTTAGCGAGATTTGCTGGGCCCTCAGATGCATCTTCAGGCAGAATGGACAGAGCTTTTATACTAAATATCCATTAGTTTAATCATCTTTTCAAAACTAAAACTATACAAGGAACAGATACTTTCATTACCAATAGTGTGTATTTTTACAGCCAAGTAAGTATGGCCATACATTTCTCATCTTTAGAAAAGTGATTTCTGATTCCATTCCCTGGCTCCAGACGTTGGTTCGCAGAGTTTCGCCAGGAGCTGGAGCTGGAGCTGGCAGGACCTCAGAGGCCATCCCGTACCTGGAAGGAGTTACGGGGTCACTGATGTGGAGGTTGCTGTCCATTCCCTCCAGCAGGGCCCATTCCTGGCTTCTCTCTCCCTCCTCCCTCCTCTTCCCTCCTCCTTCCTCTTCCTCCTCCTCTTCTTCCTCTCCCTCTTCATCCTCTTCTTTCCCTCCCCCTCCTCTTCCCTTTCCCTTCCTTTTTCTCCTTCTCTTCCCTTCCTCCTCCTCTTTCTCTTCCTCTTCCTCTTCTCTCCCTCCCTCTTTTCCTCTCCCTTTTCCTCCTCATCTCTCCCTTCCTCTCTTCCTCTTCCTCCTCCTCTCTCCTTCTTTCTCCTCTTCCTCCATCCCACCCAGGGAATGCTTATGCTGTTGACTCTGCTGGAAGGACTGGACCCGGCGTAGCCTCTACTCCAGAAGGAAGCCCTGGCTCAGGCCGTGATCTGGCCCCTTACAGCCGGTCAGAGGATGTTCCTTGACCTCCCAGAGCCCGCAACGATGACACCACAGCTGTGTGGCTTCCTCTGAGGGAGGCTGAGCCAGCTCGTTCTTCTGTCTGTGGGCTGCCTCCCAGGAGTCTGGAGCTAAGTAGACCAGCCCCTGTGGCTGTCTGGATCCTGTCTAATTATAGGCCATCCTCCGCCGCTGACGGCCTCTCCCCACAAAGGGGAGCGGTGTGGGGCCATTTATCTTGCCAACAATGTGCCACATTCAGGGCTGGTCTTTCTAATCATGTCCTGCTGGCACAGACTGGTCAGCGCTCCCGATTGATACGGAGGCCATCAGGCTGTCAAGAGCACAAACTGCTGCAAAACTTCTGTTTAAGAAAGATGCATCACTCGGAGCCAATAGGTCCCTCGCTCTCACAAAGGGCCGGGGAAGAAAAGCACCCAATTATACCCTTTCCAGTTCCATAAGTAAGCACCGGGGGGATCTATGAAAATATGCCGATGCAGGAGCGTGGAAGAGCATTGTTCCTACAGAGTAAATGTCCAGGTAAAAGGTCCTTCTGACCCAGAGGGAGCCCACGGCCCAGAACCCCTCAGGGTCATCAATCTTAGCTGTTCATTAATTCCTCCAAACTGACCCTGAATAAGATCCTGCAGAGTATCATCACCTTTCCTCCCCCAATTAAAAAAGCACAAAAAAAACTGCCTCAGTAGGTCTTCTCCATGTCGAGCTGATTCTGCAATCAGACTCTGCAAATCAATTCTTTGCTTTTTATCAACTGCTGTCATGTTTTAAGTGCATGTGTCGAATATGAATTATCCCTGAATTGTGGAAGGGAAAGGAAGAGGAAGGGGGAAGGGTGGGATGGCTGAGCCAGGCTGAGACTGAGGCTCTGAGCATCTCCACTTGGGGAGGTGGGGGTGGGGAGACATCGCTGAGCCTGGGATCAGGTCCCTTTCTGGTTCCCCCACGTTGAAAAAATCTAAATGTCGTGAAAATAGAGCACAATATAGAGAAAGAATCATGAGAATCTGCACTTCTGAAATAGCAGAGGGACAATTAAAGAGAAGGAGCCCGTGGGAGGGCTCGTGGCCTGTGTGTTTTGGCTTTCCATGTTAGAAAGGGCAGGGGAGCCCGGGAGCCTCTGCTCTGCTCACAATCGCCAGCTCTCTCTGACTCCAGCTCACATCCAGTATTGATTTTTTTTCCCATAAATGCAAGTTCAAAGTCACCTCCGAGTTTCTTTCTGTGTATGTGAACAGCAGCTGGGAGAACAGAGCTCCATTTTCCATAATGATCGTACAAGTCCATTTGATCATGAGCCTCTGGGGGAGGGTGCTGATTGTTAGGAAGTTCTTCCTTATATCAGTGTTAGCTATAAGTGCATAATTATTTCCTTAAATCTGCCCTACCTCTTTCCGCCATTGTCCTGGGCTTTATCCTTTGCCACCAAATGGAGAAGTTTTATTTCTTCTAGTGCACAGACTGATTTCTCTTCTGAAAACTCCATTTGGATTTTCCTAAGATAGGAGAGAGAGAGCGGAAACCTTTGCAGCTGAGTAGGAGTCAGCAGCTGCCTCTCAGGACCAGGCCAGGATTATGGAGCACCCCAATGTGGCCAGGGCTGGGCATCCCAGGAGTGTGGGCTCACCGAGCAAAACTGTGCCGTCCCCCATAAGAAGCATCTGCTCATTATCCCAACAGGAAAGGTTTAAGCATTTGGATTCAAGCATGATTGCCACAGACTACTCATTTTAAAGATGCAGCACTCCATTCCAGCTCCACAGCCAATGGGAAGAGACCATTGCCAGATGGGAGGAAGGGGGAAGCGGGACTCCTTCCTGGGTTACATGAGCTGGGTATGTGGAAAACCTGCATTATACAGCTGGATATATAACCTCCCTCCCTTTTCCAGAGAGCCCAGTCTTATAACAAATATTAACTCTACAGAGAAGCAGGTCAGCGAAGCTAACTAAAACGTCGATGGAGGCTGACATTGGGTGCAATCTGCTCGGTCCATAGTGCCCCATTTCTTCAGATATCACGGTGGTGCATTTGTTAACCGCCCCCCCCCAAGTCAGTGATCATCTTTATTTTCAATTCTTTGCTGCCTTAAGAGATGCTATAAAGATTTTGATTAATGTAGGACTTTTATTATTATTTTTGGCCCCCTTGGAGGTGAATGCTCAGTAGCAGGATCTCTGAGACAGATGTGTGTGGACATGGTAGCCATCTTTCTTGTATAATTCCAAATGCATTTCCTGGTTGGTTGCACCCATTCATAAGTTCATTAGGTTTCATGTTTCTGTTTTCCTACCACTCCTCCAACATGGGAGTCTTCCTTGCCAACTTGCCCTTTGTGAAGTGAAATCTCAGAGTCATTTTTATTGTGCATTTCTATTTAGAGTTAATGTTGAGATGCACAGCCCCAACATTTGAGCTTTACAAAAGTTGAATGGGCTGCTTTGGGCAGTGGTGAGTCTTCATCATTGGGGCTCTAAAAGCAGAGATAAGATGCGCAATGGTTGGGTGTGTGGTGCTGGATCCATGTCCAGATTGGAATTGAACTGGATGGGATTGACCGTAGACCTCCTATGTGGAATAGATTTGAGCCATGTAGTTTAGCAACCCTGGCTGATTCTTATTGGAGAGTCAGAACAAAGCCATGAAAGATTACTTAGTAAGTGGCGCATGAGGGAGACAGAAAATGGAGGCTGCTCATGAAGTCAAGGGCCCAGGTCTGATGCCCAGCACTGCCTAATTAGCTCTGTGGCTTATTAACCTCTCAGAGCCTAACCTTATGGGCAAGGTCATTGTGTAGAACATGGTTTGCAAACTATCATGGGAGGCACTGGGCTCTTTGGGAAATAAACCAATTGATCTGAGAGAATTTATTTAGCATTACCAGGCACAGGTGGTGGTTAAATGCTGAATAGAAATATACAAATGCAATAATCCCTTCCCTCAAAGAGATTCTGTTACCTGGGATGATATCCCAACAGCTCCAGTTGGACAATGGGAAATCCTCCTCTTCCAAGAAGTTCCAATCAAACCTTTGGAACCTCAGTCACAAAATCACAGAATAAAAATCAACAGTTCCTGGGGGCAGCTAGGTGGTGCAGTGGATAGAGCACCAGCCCTGAAGTCAGGATTTTCAGAGTTCAAATCTGGCCTCAGACACTTAACACTTCCTAGCTGTGTGACCTTGGGCAAGTCACTTAACCCCAATTACCTCAGGAAAAAAAAAATAGTTACCAAGGGACTTCAGGGGCCATCCTGAGAATGAATCTCCTTTCCAGAGCCCTTAACAGTTGTCACCCATTCATTGCTTAAAGACCTTTTAGAAAGAGAAACTTTCACCTCTCCTGGCAAAGTATTCTATTTTTCCAAAGCAGTCACCGCTAGAAAGTTTTCCCTCATGTTGAACTTAAATGACCCCATTGCTCCTGGTTCTCTGGGGACCAGGAAGAATCTTTCATGTACTGAGCAGCCCTATGACTCATAAAAAAGCTTTATGGATTTTAGTCCCTGTGTGCAGAAAGTTGGGAGTTAGGAAACCCTGCCCTTCTGGCCAGGGGCCTCACCAGGTGAGGGATTCCTGCTTTGCCAGGGTCAGCAGAGATTTCCTTATCTTTGCACAGCTTCTGAATTCTCCACAGACCAACTCCCTTTGTTGGCTTTCCATGCTCAGATAATGCAATTAAATCAACCAACGAGACAAACTTTAATGTCGTGTTCGTTGGTGTCTTTCCAGAATCTACAAAGAGATATTATGTCGAGATGTCAAAAGCCTCAGATGATTAACAGCCTCAGTCTTTTTTGTTCTGTCAGGGAAAATGATACTCTGGCAACTGCTATAGAAGGAAGAACACTATATTCTTCTAAATCTTTATTTTTTTTAAGGCAATGATTGTAAATATGTGACCTGTCAGTGCTGAAAATAACCAGGAGGAAGGGAAAAAAATCTTCTCACCCAGTTCAGGTACATGATACTTAATTCTTTCTTTACAAATTGTGCTGTACCAATGTGGCCTTCTGGTCGACCCTGTCACACACCGTTCCAAGAACTGTTTGTTCCCAGTGCCTGGAAGGCTTTCTTTCCTTATCTTCACTTCAAGTTGCTAGCCTGCTTCACAGTTCAGTGCAAGGGCCATCTCTTCCAGGAAGTGTTTTTCTTTTCTGCTAGTGACTGGTACTCCCCTCTCCCTTCTCTCTATTTTGTACGTGTATGTATGTGTACCTATGTGCATATCCAGACTTGGGTTTCTGTGTTTTGTTTCCCCTCTTGATAGGTGATTAATGAATACTTCATGATTGATTAAATTCTGAAATCTCCTCCAATGAAGAGCTGGACTGTCCCCTGTTGATTTTTTTCTCCCATAAATTTAACATTTTCCCCCAAGCTGAAAAAAAAAATGTATTTTTTCACTAGTCAGAGTGTCAAGAGGTGACCTCATATGACTAGTTTATGTTAATTATACTTGTTTGGTCTTGTCATACATAAGTTCCAGTTGTTTGGAGGCAGATATACCTCACCGCCTAGAAGAACAAATTTGCTAGAGCCAAGAGGATGGCAATAATTCTCCTGTTCATGGAGAGTGCCCTTCGAAGCTGGGGATCTCAGGCTGGGCTGAGTCATACAGTGAGTTCACAGAATACACAATAGAACGTGAAAGTGAGGCGAGCCGGTCAATGGCATAAGAACCAAGGCTTTCAGGCAGGGCCGGAGGCTCGGCCAATTACAGCAGGATTCAGAGAATGTTGGCCAAGGTCTCTGAGCGCAGGAGCAGCAGAATTCTTTCCTCTAAGAATTCTCCTTCCCCATCTTCCCCCTGTTTTGTGAGTGTGCATACATGCATATAAGTCTAGCTGAGATGGAGAGCACTCTTGGTGAAGATCTTGGTCCATCCAGGACATGGCCAATGGGTCTTACTTGGGGGCCCCGATCACCTGGAGACCGGGTCACAAACCTTCTGGCCAAAATGAAGTTAGCACCTCAGTGTCTGCTTCTGGATATTGTTTTATAAACTGAATTAAGGGGGTATTTGTGAAAATGTTTCTAAGTAGAAGTATTCTAAAAACAACCACTGGATGAAGCTGAAGATAAGCTTCACCACTTGTTGGTTTGTTGGTTGATTGATTCTCTGACTAGTTCACATCCCCAACTCTCCCCCACCCCACATACCCCTTTTTTTCTGAGAATTTTTTGCTTAAAAAGTCCACATAATCACTGGGTCTGAAGGTTGCAAGAGTCATGGACCAGTGATGAATACTATTCATGAGATAGTGAATATTAAATGCATTAAAATTGTCAAATGGACCGGGAGAAGCTTCTAACATGTGGTGGCTGAAGCTGAACAGAGCAGGCTAAAGACGGAGAATCAGGACACAAACACAAGTGGAATTAATTTCAAAGCGAGGAAATGAGCCAGCCCCCAGCCCCTAATTGGAGGGACCCCATTCTAAATGCTTAGGTCTTCGGCAATACACTGACCTTGACAATGAGGGGTAACAGCCACAATGTGGCAAGTTTGATTCACAGCAGGGCTTCCTGATCAGAAGCAATTCTGGGATTTGCTGGGGCTGAGACCGTTCAGAGCGCAAAGGATGATGGTTATACCAAGTTCAGGGCACAGCCTGCACTCTGGGTCTTAGCTCTGGGAAACAGAGTATCTCCTGAAATCTTAACAGAGTTGATACTGAATAACCACTTGTTAAGGATGGTCACAAGATTACAGATTTAGAAATGGCAGAGACTTTAAATGTCATCTAATCTAATACACTGCTCCCGATTTTACAGATAGAGCAACTAAGTCTTGGAGTGGAAAACTAAAGGGTCACAGATTCATGGCTACTAGGTCACAGAGTTAATCAGTGATCAAACTAGACTCCAGCCTGCTTTGGAGGAAGCATTCCCCTTTGTAACTTCCATCAGGATCCCTAGTCTTGCCAATTAGTCAGTCAGTGAATAGTCAGCAATCATTTATTAAGTACCTACTGTGTACCAGGCACTATGCTAATCACTGGTGATACGAAGGCAATTGGCAGTCTCTCCCCTCAGGAAGCTCACAATCTAATGGGGGAGTGAACAAGCAAATATGAAGAGGAAATCATTAACTGAGGGAAGATGCTGGAAGAAGGCTTGGGAAAGGCATCTTTTGGAAGGTCAGACTTTAGCCAAGAGGGGGAGGGAGCCAGGAAAACCAGGTGGCAAAGATGTGGAGGAAGAGCACTCTTGGGGACATGAGGAGCAGCCAGAGAAAATGCCTGCAATCAAGACAGGGAGGGCTTTGTTCATGGAATAAGCAGGACGTTGCTTCCTCTTCCCTGGGCTAGCCCTTCAAGTACTTGATGACGGATAAAGTTCCTTTCCACAAGTCTTCTCTTCTTCATGATTCCAAATGTTCCTTAATGAGCAGGAACTTGAGGCCCTTTGCCCGTTTCCTTTGGACATTCAAGCCTAGCAATTAAGCCCCAGACTCTGGATGGAAGTCATGCTCCTTTCAGCATGTCCAGGCGTCATTGGGTGTTTGGGATCTTGTGAAGCTCAAATGATGTCATCTGCGTATGGCCCTTTGCAAGCATCATTCACTCTTTGTGATCATTTAGCATTAGCATTAGCATTACTATTCTTGGTCATCTGGGGCCCTCTTAAATGTATCAGCTCTTGTGCTATTGTCTTGTGTCCCGCTTACTACCGTGGCTTCCACGCTAGAACTCTCGGCAGTTATTGGTACAGCCACCTTGCCCTCAGTCAATGATTTCCTCTTATCTAGTATATAACTTATACATATTTGCTTGTTTGCTCCCCCATTAGATTGTGAACTTCCTGAAGGGTAGGGATTGCCCATTGCCTTTGGATCCCCATTGATTAGCGTAGTGCCTGGTTCATAGTAAGTACTTAATAAATGATTGTAGACTATTTATTGACTGACTGATTGATTAACTCACTCCTAATTGGCAAGACTAGGGACCATGATGGAAGTTACAAAGGGGAAAATGATTCTCTTCTGGAATGCTTCCTCCAAAGCAGGCTTCGATCACTTTTCTAAGATGAAAAGCAACATTTTTTTAAAAATTTTATTTCTATATTGTATTGGAAAATAAAAGATGCCATAGGTTTTCTGCTGAAAAAGAAATGTGGTAGAATAGAATGTTGTTAAATGAAAGAAAAATAGAGTTAATAGATTAGCAAGTCCCTTCCAGGTTGTGTTGGCCATCGAACCAAGACCTTTCCTTGCCATGGGATTGGCTTCCTTTTTGGCTGATTGGTTCAGGGCACTTTCCTCCCAGAACCACTGTTGTTGCCACTGCTATTGCTGCTTCGGTGGCTGCTGCCTCACTTTGTGCTCCTTCACTGGGAACCACAAAGAGCTCATTGACCCTGATTGATCCTGGAGTAGAAAAACGAGTCCGGGTGGAGTGACTGGCCCAAAGCCATGCTGGGAGAGCACAAGCACGCCAGCCCTTGGGAATGAGAAGCATGGAGCTCCCGCTTCTCTTTTCTTCTGGACTTCCCAGGCTCAGGGCATCTCTCTTCAGTATGAGGGCTTGCAAGTCATCTTGTAATTGCCAAGCAACAAAGGGCAGACCATGGCCTTGTTGGACCAATTAGGCAAGAGAATAATTAGAAAGGAAAGCACTTCAGTTGATAGGAGAGGGCAGGTGACTGATGAAAGCTACCCCAAGCTTTGATGAATTTTAAATTTTGATTAATTAGTAAATTTTAATAACCTTCAGATGGGAGACAGCTCTTCTATTGATCTATCCAATTAAGCATGAGGAAAGCAATAAAATCCTTTACACTAGAAGGACTGAATTTCACCTTGAACTACCTAATGCTGCTGACAATGTCACAGAAGGTAATCTAGGAAGTCTGGGAGACTGAGGCTTATAGGTTGAGAGCCAACAAAGACCTTTGAGGTGTTGGGTCTGACCAGCTCCTTTTACAGATGAATAAACTGAGACCCAGAAAGGGAAATTAATTAACCTAAAATCAGTAGCAGAGTAGCAGGTACTATGACCCCAAGGGCAGACATGTACTACACTTCTCTTCCCTTCCCTGCCTCCTTTCCCCTCTCCTCCCTCCACTCTCCTTCCCTTACCTGTCCTTCTCTCCCTTCCCTTCTCCTCTCTTTTCTTTGTCTTCCATTTCCTTCTCTTCTATTGTGAATGTCTGGGATGGCTATTTCTAACCCTGTTCTGTTGCCCAGTCGCTGAAGTTCTCCTGTGTGTCCGTGATGTGAATGTACCGCCGGATGATGCAGATGGCGTCCCATTTATGCCTGCCTGTGGTGTACAACTCTTGCTCATGTGTTCATGTTTTCTGAAAAGCTCAACCTTGAGGGTCCATTCAATGTTGCTCACCTAAAAAAAAAAAAAATGAGGACAGAATATTAGCCCAAGAAAATGTGCTAAGGGTTTCTAACTTCAAAAGATGGAGGGGGGAAGTGGCCAAGGAAGGAAAATCACCAATAAAAACCTTGATCAAAATGTGCCTCACATAAACCATTCCTCATTTAAACGCTCTTTCTCCTGCCCTGCCCTGGCCTGCCCTGGTCATGTGACTTAGATGGCAGCGTTCCATTATGTCAAATGGCCAGATGGCCCAAGGAGCTCCAGGACTCCATCCAAGCTGGCTCCGACTCCGAGTCATGGAGATTTGTATTACTTTGCTCAATGGAAGAACACAGCAGCCTCCCGCTTAACCTTTCACTTCCCCACAGGAGTTTTGCGATCCATGAAACTCAGTATCCCCTCGGTGGAGCCCCAGAAACATTCATCTTCCGGGCGCCAGCCCCTCCTGGTTGCTGCCATTTGCATATGATCCACAGCTTATGGAGGGTCTTTCTTGGACCAGTATTTTTTAGGCAGTCGGGGCCTCTGGCTCACCTCCCACTCTTTACTTAATCAGCAGTCACTCCACAAAGATTCCTATCTTAGACCGTCCTGTTAGGACTGGAAGCTGCTAAAATAACAACAGCAAAGTTGTGTGACTGAAAAGAAAAACAATGTTGGCTGGCTCCAACACCAACACCTGGAAAACACACCCCGGAGAAGCAGGGCCCGCATTGGACCAGGGGCTGGGTCAGGTCTCTAGGGAAATGTTCAAGGTCATTTCCTGGGTAGGATTCAGCTAGTCCAGATGCAGTGTCTTTATGTCGAAGTAACAAAGCAGAGGAAAAAACAGAAGAAGAAGTAGAGAAGACCTCGATTCAATTTCACCCGATATTTAGTAGCTGTGTATTTGGCTCATGTCACTGAATCTTTCTGAACCCCAGTTTTGGTTTGTTTTTGGTTTTCTTCATCAGTAAAATGGGAAGAATAACAGTTCTTCCCTCCTTGGGGCTGTTGGGAGGATCAAATGAGATGATGTGTGTTCTTCTTAAATTGTGATGGAAATCTCAGCTGTTCCTTTTAGTCCTAGAAGGACTGGTGGCTGGTGAACTTGGTGCATGAGCCATCTTAACTGCAAATGAAAACCTCTTTGTGATCCAAGGGACCTCATTGGTTAAAGCCAGTCATGAGTAGGTCAGCAGAGCCCTGAACCAGGCCATCCCCCACTTGGGGGATCTGAACATTAATAATATCTTATAGGGATCTCTGCAGGCAAGAACTTCTTTAAGAGGATTACCCTCGGGGTAGTAGGTAGCACAATGGATGCAGTGGATAGCATACTAGCTCTGGAGTCAGGAGGACCCGAGTTCAAATCTGGCCTCAGACATTTAACACTGCCTAGCTGTGTGACCCTGGGCAAGTCACTCAACCCCCAAAAAATCTGCTAAAAAAGAGGATTACCCTGCACTTGTCCACCCTTTCAAGGGACTTATTATGTTCAGTGAATGCTTTGGTTAAAATTCTTCCCTTTCCAAATTTCATCTCCATTCTTTTTTCTTTCAGTCAGTCACACAGAGAAGAAATGCAGAATGTGACCATGGTGTCAGCCCCCTGAAAGCATTCAGATTTCCCTTTGGGGTCCCAGCTAGCTCTAGACCTATGGTTTTGAACCCCCCCACTCACATCTTTTGGGATAGAAGCATTTCTTAATTGATTGAGATGTTTAGCACACAGCCCACATTAGGACCCATTTTACTCTTTAGAGAAGTTCAGCTTTAAGGAAAGCGAAGCTGGTCATAGGCTCGCACAATGAGCCTGAGACTGAGCGGCTGTATCACGTTTAAGGCCACGAGAGGGAGGCCGAAAAAGGACCTTTATTCTTGCGGCTCTTACCTTCCTCCCATCCAACAATGACAACACGGAGAGCACTGGACAATGGATTTGCCTGAAGTGGATTAATCCATCCCAATCCAGTCCAGCTCATTCCAATCTAACCTGGTCTACTCCAGTCCAAACTATTCTATTCACTCTCCACTGATCCAGTCCAGTCCAATACTATTTGATTAAACCCATGCTAGTCCAACCCAGTCTCACAATCAAATATGTAAGTACAAGATGCCGGGCTATCAGATGGGTATAGAAAGATTAAAAGGAAAACCCCAGACCCTTAAAAAAGGAGTCGAGCAGACTCGAAAGACTAAAGACCCCAGCAGGGAAATCCACTAATAATTGGAGGTTTGGGGAATAGCTTTGCAATGTTCAGGATCTGGCACCTGAGGGGATCTTTGAAGGAAGAGAGAGAGCTTCTGAGGTGGTGGAGAACCAACAGTGCATTTCCAAGTGTGGGGCAGGACAAGAGCAGAGCTGTGTAGACGAGATGCCATGTTATATGTGGCAAAGGCAGGGAGTTGTTTAGCTGAAATATGGAAGATATGAAGGAGAAGGGTGGGAGAATGAACTTGGAAATGTCCTGGGTAAGGGCAGACTTGGGGGGGACATTGCCAGCAGCGGTACTGTGAATGATGTGATCAGATCTAGAGTTAGCAACTTCCTGCTGCCCCGTTTGAATGGGGTGGCTTCTAGCAATGCACTTAGAGAGGTACCATCTGAGCTGTGGGCGTAAGGACTGGGGGGTCTGGCCTCTTGCTTTTGGGGCTGCTCTCCACACAAAGGCACCACAGTAGTAGGAATCGTCAAGCAGCTGCATTTCAGACATGGTCATTGTTTTTTGGGGGAGATGTTGGTGATTCAAGTCACTCTTGTGACAGTGATTGGGATGGACGCTGAAAATAAAATCGCTTGCCTTGCCTGGTGTGGACACGTGGCACATCTACTTGGGTAGTCTTGCACAGTTCCGGACCAATACAGAGAAACCAGAGGTCTTCAGCAGAGCCAGTGGGGCGATCAGGAAGATAAGTCCTCTGCTCCCAAGGGACGGGCTCAAAGGATTAGGCCATCTTCCCAAAAGATGAAGACTGGGAGGGCTTAATGGAATAGAAATATACTTAGTCTGTAAATACCCATGGGACTCGACGGACACAATGACCATTTGTTAAGCTTTCTGGCCTTTATTGTGGCTTTTCTAATGGTTATCCCTCCTAGGAATATCCTTTAAGCCATTAATTAAAATGGGATTTTGCCTGAGTCTTGATGGAAGTCTGGGAAAAGGAGAACCATTAAAGGGATGGACTCTGAAAAGGGGAAATGGGACCCAGGGATGAAGGAGCAGCAGGGTGGATCATAGAGTATAGGGAGAAGAATAAAATCGAAGAAGACTAGAAGGGGGAGGGGGCCACTTTGTGAAGGCTTTTAAATGACAGAAGTTGTTATATTGAATGTTCAAGGTAACAGGGAGCGGGCGGTCTTTGCTGAGTTAGAATCCCGTGAGCTTTATTGCCAGATCTCAGTGTTAGGGTGAACCCTTTGCTAAGGAGAGAATGGGCAACATTTGACAACAGATTAAATTTGGGGAGTGATGAGAGAGAGGGATGTGCTGGGGACCTTACCAAGAAGTCGGGGTGACTGGAAATTTGGTAACTGGCTGGAGGACGCATTGGGGTGGGGGGGAGACTGGAGACTGAAAGAGCAATCAGAAGGCTACTGCAAAAGTCGGAGAGAGAGCGGGTGAGGTCCTCAATCAGAGTGGTTAGGGCATGAATGAAGAAAAGGGGACACAGCCAGGAAAGGTGGACAAGACTAATCCAGGATGAGAGTGACCCCAAGTTTGTTAACTGTGTCATTAGGAGCATGGTGGTCGCAATGTGGAAGCTGAAGAGGAAGGCATTGAGTGCCATGTTAGACAGCTGAGTTTGAGGTACCCGGGGTCTTCCCAGATGACCACAACTTGTACTACTTATATTTCCCACAGTTCCTAAGGTAGTACTTTGCACTTTGAGCTCAATAAATCATGATTGCTTGATTTTCTTGCATGGGGACTTCATTGAAATAGCAGTTATAATAAACTGTGACAATGAGAAATATGATTTCCAATATTAAAATGAACACAATCTGATTTCATCTTGGAGTCGGCAAAGCCTCGTTTCAAACCCAACCTGAGACACTTAGTGGATACAGGACCCTGTTCCTTGAAACACTATGTAAATGTGATTTATTACTACTACCAGCAACAGCACCAATCATCTCAGGGTAGAATTAATTTGGCCCAAGAACCAAAATGACTAAGCCCAGCAGAATGCTTTCCAAACGTTCATCCTCCCTCTCTTCCCCACCTCAGAGCCATTTTTGTTCTGTGCTTCTTATTTCAAAGACCTGTTCAAAGATCTAGGGTTCTTAGTGGACCCCTGGAGTCACTCAGCCACGTGACACGCCAGCCATGGAAGCGCTAGCCACCCTCAGCTTTATGGAGAGAGACATAGGATGCACTGGTTTCCTAACCTGCTGCTAGAATCTCATGACACATCATCTACATCAAGTCCTGGCTTAGGCAACACGTTTTGGGAAAGACAAGATGGAGTAAATCCAGAAGAAGGTAGATTCCTGGTCACATCTGTTAGTAATGATTACGGTTGTCTCCAGTTGTTTTTTGGTCTCCTCTGACTCTATGATCTCATTTAGGGTTTTCTTGGCCAAAATATTGGAAGGGTCCACCATTCCTTTTCCAGCTCATTGTATAGATGAGTAAACTGAGGCGAGCAGGGTTGAATGACTTGCTAAGGGTCACACAACTAATAAGTGTCTGAGACCATATTTGAACCCAGAAAAACTGGCTCTTCCTGACCAGGGAAAGCCCACTCCAATGAGCCCCCTGAGCCCAGGAGGCTTCCTCAGCACGAGGCTGGGGCTAGAGCATCCTCTCTTCTCCTTCCTGTCCTCCTTCCCCTTCTTCTGCCCCTCTGGCTTCAGTGGGCACCACGCACCAGAGCCCACTGGATTGGGGACCATTGGTCATTAACAGAGCAGTCCAAACGGACCAAGATGGTGGTCCTTGGAGGGAGATCCCTGGGCTCAGGGGTAGGTGTGACCTTGGTCACATCCCTCAAGCTGCTCAGTGTCCCGGGCAGATGTGAAGGACTTAAGTAACACAACAAATCTGAGTTACCTACACAGACAAAATCAAAGGTCCAGATCACCCAGCTGACCAACTGACCACCCGCTGACTGACCAGCAGTGTCCAGTGGGAGATCTTCTGGTTGGCATTCAAAGCCCTTCATAACCTGCCCTCCTCCCTCAGCCTTCCCAGGCTTCTTATACTGTCCTCCTTGGACTCAGATCCAGTGAAAGTGGCCTCCAAGGTGCTTCTGGGCCACAATGCTCTTTTCCTGTCTCAGTGCCCTCTCATTGGCTTTCTTCTCCCGGCTGCCAGGCCTTCCCCCTCTCTCTGTCTCCTAAGTTCCTTGGCTCTCTCCCAGGTCCAGGACGCCCCCCACTCTCTGGTGCTAATACTTTATAGGTCAATGGGATAAGGATGGTCCTAGCATCTCTATGTGCTGCGATATTGTCTTTCTGGATAGACTCCAACTGGTATCAAATACTCACTGAACAGTAACCATTAGTGAGACATGGGCACAAATCTATAGTCTCTGAAGAATTAAGAAAGAGCATGGCCCAGTGGGCAGTGGAGGGGTCCGTGGTGACTGTGGGTGGGAGGACATTGTGAAAGAATAGGGGGGAAGCGTCCAGGCAGTGTCTCATGGACAGCGCCAGGTGGTCATCCAAGGGTAGATGGCAGGACAGTCCATGTATTGTGCTGGGAGCCTTGATATTTCAGAATAAGACAAGGAAGCTTGCCAGGACCGTTGGGTGGAGGCCTGCTGATGAAATTTTGGGAGGAGATAAGCATGGGTCACATAAAACGGGTGGCCCTGGATGAACTGTCATGTAAACCAGAGGTGTTAAATGTATGGCCCATGGGCAACATCTGGCCCACAACACTCCCAAGCGCTGCTTAAATCAGATTAAATATACTTGGGAAATATTTGTTAAAAGAAAAGAAATTAAAATGAAATAAAACATAAATAATAGGACCTTCTAAAATATATTTAAAAAAAAGTGACCCACTGGGATCTTTTTGCAGTGACCAGTGGCCCCTATTTCTCTCCGAGTCTGACATCAATGATGAAAATGTTCCACAAAGGAGATCATGGCTCCATCCATTGAAGAACTTGAGGATGATTTTCTTTCTCGAGCTTCTCTTACTCTGTTTTTGGTAGTTGGGAGAGTTGGGGTCACCATATTTTAGAAAACAAGAGGGAATTTTTCTAATGACCTGGAGGGGAAATGATTTTCTTTGGGGGGAAAGTGAAATGGAGGAGCAGAAGGATGTCCCCATCCTACTCCAAAAGAGCCTGAGGGAACGCCTCCCCCCCAGCCTAGCCATTGTTCTCAGGATGGGGTGGGAGGCCTAACCTGGAACCCACAAAGAACCTGAATCCAAGCAGCATCACTGGGAGGGGAGAGACCTGACCTTGAATCCCACCAGATTCTGGGCAGGAGAAGCTGAGTAAGCCTCAGCTTCTGCATCTCTGCAATGGGGATAGTCATCTTTCCATTGGACCCTCCTTAGCTTGTGTCAAAGAAAGCCCCTTAAAACCTTGAATCTTTATGGACATGTGAGCTGTGTGTTTATAGGAAGAGTGAAGCTCAGGAGCACAGTGACCTGGGAGGGTGCCAGGAGCCATCAATGTGTCCCCTCTGCCCGGACCCTCACTGGGGGCATTGATTAAATAATATATACATATGTGTGTGTGTGCATGTGTGTATATATTTATCTATCCATACACACACACACACACACATACATGTATAATGCTTACTTCGAGTCCTGAGAGCTCATGGGGATTCATCGTTCTTGGTCTTGCCCAGTGTTCTCTGGCCTCTGGAACAAACTCCAGTCCTTGGTTGTTCTTGGAGTTTTAGGGTGAGATCAGGGCTGGGTTCGGAGTGACAGGGTTTGAATCCCCACTGGGCGTGACCCTGAGTCATCAATCCAGTGATCAATCCACTGAGAAGCATCTACAGGTTCCCTGGGATCCACAATGACCTTGCCTGCTTCTCAGGCCCCAGTTAATCTCTTTATCTGTCCCATGGAGGGCGTGAGCAGGTGGTCCCTGAGGAGCCCCGAGCCCCCTGATTTCTCTGGCGTTTTTGTGGGTTCCTTCTGTGACAGATCCAGCTGCTGCCATCAGGAGTCATGGAGGCAGAGGGAAGGTGAGACAGGCTGGGGAGCCGGGCCCTGGAAGTGAGCTCTCCCCTCTGGGCCCTCCTCTCCCAGGGGAATGGGCAGTTTGAGGATCCAGTGGGGGGGGGGATCTGGCTTGATGGAAGACTGCCCGTGGCCCTTGTGCCCACCTCAGGGATGGATCAGGGGCTGCAGGGCAGAGCCAGGGAAGCAGGGGGCAGAGCAGAGGGCACTGGTCCTGGGCCCACATGTCCCAGAGCAGCCCCACCCACCTCTGAATCCCGGCTAATCTCCCATCTTATTATCTGGGGCTGAGTATAAACAGACTCCCAGCCCAGCTTTTCCTCAGGGGAGTTTGCTCCCGGCTTTTCTTATCCCAGAATCTCAGAGCTGGAGGAGAACTGAGTTCTAGCCCGGCCCCAGCAGCCTCCTTTTGACTTTTCCTTTTTTTTTTTTTTTGGGGGGGGGGAGAGTGAGGGGAGAAGAAGGGAGAGGTCCCTGACCTGATTGCACTGATCTAGGGACCTCCCAGTGTGGAAACTTCCCCCGTGGCTGCCCAATCTTGTCCCCTGGAGAATGCCCGATCCCGGACTCAATGCTGTGTGCCAGGCCCCGGAAACTCCAGCACAATCCCAGCTCCCAAGGAGCTCCCCCTTTCCTGGGGGCGCTTGGCGGGCTGACAGACGAGGAGCCCCCCGGAAAGTAGGTGACCCGGGCAATCAAGGAAGCGAGGGAGGCCTTCCTGAGCCCAAAGCCAGCCTTCCATGCCCTGCTACTGACTTCTCCAGTGTACTTCAGACACGTACAGTAAAGGTCAGAGTGTGGAAGAGGGGCCGCCATCACTGGAGAGCTCCAGCCTCGGAGACCCTCACAAGGCGGTCCGGCTCTCCGGCCTTTCCAGGTGGCAGAACCAAAGCTCGAGATCCTGGAGGGTGGGGTGGACGGGCGCCCACTCCCAGCCTGCACCAGGAAAGAGATTAGATTTGCCGGCGGATTGCATGGGGATCACGTGGAAAGCCTCCTGGCCGAGCTCTTCCCGACCTGCGAGTCCCTGAGTATTTCTTTCCCCTTTATTCCTGCTAAAGGAGAGCCTTAACCACTCACAGTTTTACCTCGGGATCTTGGAGAAGCCCTGTTGGCTGGGCCAGGCCTTCCCGGGACTCTGATGATGCAGGGGAGGTTATTCACTCTAGAACCAAAGATCTATTTGGCACCGGCTGGCCTGGGCCCCGTTCTGGGTGCTGAGGACACAAAGAAAAGGAAAACCTCAGCCCCTGTTTTAGGCCCCGAGCCAGCTTTCTGCTGGGCAGGAAAGGAGCTGAGGGGGGAGTTTTGGAGGCTTGAGAAGGCCTTCCAGCACAGGGAGTTATCTCAACCTTGCGGCAGTAATATGAGGCAGGTGCAACGTGTGTCCCCGGATTCTTCTGCCCAGGATTACCCAGACAGCATCAGAATCAGGATTTTCAGACACATTAGACACCAGCTGATGTCTCTCTTGCAAGAATATCCACAGGTTAGCTCCATCCACGTTGGAGCTCCGTCTCATCTTCCTGCCCTTCCTGGATGCCCTAGTGACCCTCACCCCGACACCCCATCCCGACCCCGACCCCCTCCCTTCGGGCTCTTTGAATTCCTAACCCATCCTTTAAAGCCCACCTCAAATGTCCTCCCTCCATGAGGCCTGCCCTTCCCCACTCACCATGGGCCGGGACTTTGAATTGTGTGTGTGTTTGTGTGTGTGTGTGAGAGAGAGAGAGAGACAGAGACAGAGAAAGAGAGAGAGAAAGAGAGAGAGAGAGAGAAAGAGAGAGAGAGAAAGAGAGAGAGAGAATCTACCAGTTAGTAGTCAACAACCATTTATTAAGCACTTATTATGAACCTGTCACTGTGCTAGGTTGCTAGGTGCTGGGGCTCCCTGCCTTCAAGGGAAGACCCCTGCTGGGGGAATCACAGGATCCAAGTTCAAATCCTGTAGGATGATTCACCGAGGTTGAGACTCTGGGCTATGTCATTTCACTTTCTGTAAAGTGAGAATGTCTGACTAAATGGGCTCCTGGGTCCCTTCCAACCCCAACACTGATGATCTTGTAGAATCTAGCAGCCTGCATAAGCGTGTCCCTAAGAAGGACGGATTCTCCTTTCCTTCTCTCTGTCTCGCTCTTCTTTGTCTCTCCGGCACTTTCCCAATTACAGGTAAAGAGAGTTTTTCAACATTTGTTTTTGTCAGATTTTGAGTCTCAATTTTTCTCCCTTCCTCCTTCCCTTTCCTGTTCCCTAGACAGCAAGCAAGCTGATCTAGGTTATACACGTACAGTCCTTGTTCCTCAGGAGTCATGGTATGAAAGAAGAATCAGAACAAGAGAAAAACTGATAAAACAACCAAACGAAAAAGGGAAAATCATTGAGATCCGCCTTCGACTCCACTCTTTCTTTGCATGTTTATGGCATGGATATGGAAACATCAGGAGGCTTTTGGATTTGTCTTGGATCACTGAGTTGCTGAGAAAAGCCAAGTTCATCATAGCTGATCATTGAGCAACGTTGTTGTTGCCGTGTATAATGATCTCCTGGTTCTGCTCACTTCCCTCAGCATCAGTTCCCATAAGTCTCTCCAGGCTTTTCTGAAATCGTCCTGCTGGTCCTTTCTTACAGAACAATAATATTCCATTGCATTCATGTATCCCAGTGTGTTTAACCATCCCCCAGTTGATGGTCATCCCCTAATTTCCAATTCCTTGCTACAAGTGGATATTCTTTCTTTTTCTTTCTTTCTTCCTTTCTTCCTTTCTTCCTTTCTTTCTTTCTTTCTTTCTTTCTTTCTTTCTTTCTTTCTTTCTT